>VDFB02105956.1:0-13482 GCA_007258455.2 Sequoia sempervirens
TTATTCACATAAAGAAAAACAAAAAACTTATATACAAAATAGAAATTAACAAGCCTCAAGACTCAAAATAGTGCTTGAGAAACTGCCCATTGATAGGCAAAGGAACCGGTTCTCCAGCTAGGCTACTCAGTCTAAAAGAATTTTCCCCTAGGATCTCAGCAATTTGACAAGGACCTAGCCATAATTTGTCAAACTTTTGATGGTTGCCCTTCTTTTCATTGGCTTTATCCCATAATAGTACTAGGTCTGATATCCTAAAAGCTTTTATCTTGGCTCTTTTGTCAAACCAATGTTTGAAAATAGCCTGATGTCTGAAGAACTGTTGTAAAGCAAAATCTCTTTGTTCTTCTAGTTTTAACAGAGCAGCTACTCTTACCTCTATCCTATTGTCACTGGAGTAAAATTTCTGCATGAACTCCAGGATAGGTATTTGCAAATAGATAGGAAAGACAGACTCTTGCCCATATACCAGCTTGAATGGTGAGGTGTTTAAGGCAGCCTTAATCCTAGTCCTATCTTCCCATAATGCGAATCTAAGCTGGGTGTGCCAGTCTCTAGGGTTATGCTCTAACAATTTCTTAATCACCCCTAAGAGATTCTTATTGGTAGGCTCTGCAACTCTATTACCTTGTGGATAATAGTTTGAGGAATACTTCAAGACAATCTTGTGATCATATGCCCAAGAAATAAACTCAGCAGAAGAGAAAGCAAAACCATTGTCACATACCAGAGCGAAGGGTACCCCAAACCGTGTAGTGATGCACTCAGTGAGGAACTTGATCACTACCCCCGTTGTGTTGTTTTTGCAGGGTATGGATTTTGTCCATCTTTTGCAGTAGTCAGTAGCAGTTAAGATGAATTTATGCCCTGTAGTAGAGTTTGAGTTAATAACCCTAATGAAGTCGAATGCCCACTGGGAAAATGGCCTTACCTCGTAGATTGGTTGCAAAGGCATGGCTGGATGGCATTCCCTTCATGCAAAAATCTGACATTTGTGACATGTCCTCACATCTTGATGGGCATCCTTGAATACACAAGGCCAGAAATAACCAAACCTGAGGATCTAGTGTGCCAGAGAATCTTCAGAACCATGGCCTATGCCATGCTTCCCATGAAACTCAGAGATCACCTGCTTGGCCTCTTGATGATCAAGGCATCTTAGGTATACTCCTTCAAAATTCCTTCTGTACATCAACCCTCCTTTGATCATGTAATGAGAACTTTTCAGTCTCAGGGCTCTCCTTTGAGTAACATTCATTCCTTCTGGACAACGATTGTTGAGCATAAAGCCAATGGTATCAACATACTAGGGGTCGTTAGAGAAAGACTGGGCTGTGTATTGCTGACAGATGATGTTGTCGCTAGCGTTCGCCATGGACTGGGATAAACCCATGCCCCTGACTAGTTTCATGGGATGTATCTCCAGATCAAATTCTTGTAAGGTAGCCATCCACTTGCCTCTTCTTTCTCCTAACTCGCTCTGCATTAGCAGGAACTTCACAGCCGCATCAGGAACTATAGCAACAACTTGACTTCGAAGAATGTAATGTCAGAATTTCTTGACAGCCCGAACCAGTGCAAAAGCCTATTTTTCCCGAGGTGAGTATTTGATTTCCACGTTTTTGAATGGAGAGCTCATGAAAGCAATCGGTCTCTCCTCTACCTCCTCTTTGCGTTGAGTTAAAATAGCCATGCATGAATGCTCAGAGGCAAAAGAGTAAATGTAGAATGGCTTGATGTAATCAGGGATGGTAAGGACTGGTGCTTCTGAGATGGATCGGTTGATTTGCACGAATGCGGCCTTTTCCTCCTCAGTCCATTTTATTTTGGCATCCTTCTTCATCATTTCATTAAGGGGTTTCACGATTTCAGCAAATCCTGTGATGAACTTCCTCACGAAGTTGATTTTCCCAAAGAAAGACTTCATTTCTTTCTTGCTTCCTGGCTGGGCGATTTTCAGAATAGACTCGACTCGGTCTGGATCGATTGAGATTCCCCTTTCTGAAATTATATGTCCCAAGAGCTTTCCCTCAGAGACTCCAAACACGTACTTGTTGGGATTCAGGGAGATGCCATACTAGATACACCTCTGGAGAACCTTGGCCAAGTTGGTGGCATGATTGAGTCGATCCTTGGAGAACACTGTCAGGTCATCTATGTAGACAATGATGCACTTACCGATTAGGTCCTTGAACGCTATATCCATGGCGCACTGAAAGTTGCTCCAACATTTATCAGACCGAATGGCATCCTTCTGTATGCAAATGTCCCCCACTTTGTAGTGAAAGTTGTCTTCATCCTGTCCTCAAAGTCGACCATTACCTGATTGTATCCAAAGTAACCATTCACGAATGACATCATTTGTGCTCCATTGACAGTCTGTAGTACCTCATCCAGGGAAGGGAGTGGGTAGTTATCCTTTTCTGAAGCTCTATTCAGATTTTTGAAGTCCACACATAGTATGATCTCCCCATTTTTCTTACGAACTGGGACTAAGTTAGCCACCTAGGTTGAATGGCGCATAGGGAAGATTATCCTTGCCAAGAGTAATTTTTGAACTTCTCTATAGATCAATGGTTCAATCAAAGCATTGAAAGGTGTTGCTTATCGGAAGGTTTAGCTTTAGGCTTCAAAGGGAATAGTGTGAGTCATAAGCTGAAGAATCAAATGTCGGAGATCTTCATATCCCCAAGCTATCGCAACAATATCCTTTTTAAGTGCCCTCAATATGTCTTCTTTAATTACTTCAGGGCAGGCCTTCCCTATATAGACATTCCTTTCAGGGCCAGAATCGGTCAAGTTAACTGTTTCATATTCTCCTCCCTTTTCTTCAGCTGATACCTTCTCTCGAGCCCTTGGATCTGAGTCAAATATTCTCTCTAGAGCAACCATTCCCTTGGGAATATTATTACTTTTTAGATTAAGAACCCCTTCTATATCCACTGAAATCTCCAAGTTTGAATCTCCGATCCCTATTAGGATCATCAATAATTTGCCCCTCAAAAACATCTGAGCTTGCTAAGAAGGCCAGAATATGTCGATCATCATCAAAAACCTAGAAATTCTTGATATTGTCAGGAACAGCTGGGGTGGACATTAGTTCCACTAAGAATCTTTTGAATTTCAATTCTTGCATAGGTTCTAAGGTGCTTGCAGCAACAACCAGTGAATCAACTACTTGATTGTCTTCTCTAGGGATTAAGCTAATCCCAAAAGCATCAAAGTCTTCAATCAAGTTCCATACCCTATTCCTATATGCTGCCAGCCTCTTGTTTGTGACATGTATATTAGTTTAGCACTTGCTTGACAACAATTTTACGGATCTCCTTGTCCATCAAAGTGGTGACGCTACTTCCTTATGTGCAAACCTCCCGGTCCCTATGGTAGAGAGCTTCATATTCTGCCATGTTGTTTGTGCCTCCAAATTGCAACCTGTAAGAAGCAAAGAAGGTTTTCCCTTTAGGGTTGGTTAGTACAATTCCAACACCACTGCCTATCTTGGATTAGGATCCATCAAAGGTAAGGGTCCGTAACTGATCGTGTGCTAGGGTTAGTCCTTTTGGGGTCATTGTGGGCAGTTGGATAGAATGAGCCAAGGGTGGGGTTGCTTGATCTTTTGGATTAAATACAAGGAATGGGTGTTCAGTAGGTTCCTTAGGAGTAATTCCCAATCCCTGTACAGATGTATCATGTGGCCCAAGGTTATCTTCTTGACATTCACTTGTCTCTTGGGTTAACCCCTTGGATATTGGTATATCTGTGAGTGCAGGGGTGTTAAACAAACCTTGGGGATGCTCCTCATCAATATGCTAATTTGGAAGTGTGTCTGGGGTGGGTTCAATTTGAGGAGGAACCTCCTTTGACTGTATCTCATTTTTGGTTAACATTGTTGCTTCCTTGGCTTCAAACAGGAAATGATTTGCAATAGTCTCAAGATGACTTGAGCTAACTTCCTCAACTTGGAAAATATGATTTAAAAGGTTAATGCAGGGTTGACAAGTCAATTCTGAATGGCTTTGGTAATGTACCCTGCACCAATTAGGGAGTAGGAGACTTTGCAGATCTACCCCTTCTCCCAAGATCAGCTGGTTTTGTTGCAGCTTTCTAATCAAGGCCTGTTGATTTTCATTAATCATGGAGTCAAGGAGTTTCTGCATTGACATGTCTTTAGAATGGAGAACCGAGAAGGTTAGAATTTCTTCTCTTTTATAAACCCCCATCTCAGTCTCAAAGTAAGCCACCTCATTGGGAAAATCATACTCAATGATGATATGCTTGAGGCGAGGATCACTTTCAATCCTAATCTGATTAGGAATCCCTTTCCATGATAGCCACATATGTGAAAAGTCAAGGGAAAGATATCCCCCTAAATTTTTCATCAAATCTCGGCTTAGCAGCATACCATAGGTCTCGGGAATATCTGCCACTTGAATATCTATGTTGGTTAGGATCCTAGGATCTGATCCTACTTGAACATGTATGTTTCTTAATTCCCCTACCACATTAACCTCTATTTTCTCAAGTTGAATGACCTTCTTATTGGTTTGAATGGGGTTTAATCCTAACTTCTTGCATATGGAAAATGGCATGACATTTCCCGAAGCCCCTGAATCCAATAGACAATTGTGTAGGTTCTTCCCAGAAATTCTTAAACTTAAAAGGAAAGGTGGAGCACCTACCTTATTTCTGTATAAGGCCGCATTCACGTCCCCAGTAGGTGCCACCTTGCTCTTTCCTTTTGACTTATCAGCTTGTTCTAGAGCTTTCAGCACAATCTCCCTTTGAGTAGGGCACCACTTTAAGATGTCAAAGAATGACAAAGAATTTTTTTGTTTCTGCATTTCAGAAACAACATCAAATTCCATATTATAACTTGAATTACTTTTGAAAACAACAAAGGAATTACCCTTGTTATGGAGGTCAGGCGGGCCTTTAGGTGGAGGAGGATTATTATCAGCACTTTGATTTGGAGGCACCATGTTATTAGGAGGTGCTGACGTAGTGAATGGCCTCTTACTTTGATTTCTCAGGAAGTGTCCTCCCTTTTTCTGAAAATCTTGGGCATCATATGAATCCTTCTGTAGTTCATTCTCTTCTTGCCTTGGGAATGTGCGCTCTTCTTCGAAGATGTCATAAGCCATTGCAGTATCCACTGAATCACCTCCTTTGTTTGAATTCCCCTGAAAGGTGTGGGCATCTTCGTGTGCCATCTTGACAATTTTCTCCATTTGAGGGCAGTTTACCTCAGAATGGGTCAAAGTATCATGCAACCTGCACCAATTGGTCATGAAGTTGAGGTCAGCCATGTTTGCAGTATGTGATCTCTCCTCATTTGCTTGATAGTTATGAGAAACTCCCCCATTATTGGGCCATGTGTTCCATTGTCTGTTGTTGTTTGCCCTTTGATTATACCCTCTATTCTGATTCTGATACCCCTGATTAGAGGAATTTTGGCCTTGATAACCCCTTTGGTTATAATTGTTGTTATTCTGATAAGTACCCTGATTGTTGTTGTTTTGATTGGGATAATTACCTTGGCTTTGAACAGGGTTCAATCGAAGCTGAGCCATGTCATTTTTAACCTGAGACAGTGTTTTCTTCAAGGTTTCTACCTCAATTGTAAGCTGGACTGTCTTTTCACTTTCCACGCTCTTAACAATAGGTGGCTAGTCAACATGACTAGGTGTTCCAATTTGGTTTTGATGACCATGGGAACTTTGAGGAAGCTGTGATTGTTGAAAAAGATCAGAAGTTCCAGTAGCAAAGAATGGGATAGGTGGATGAGTTTGCAATTCAAATATAGGTCCATAATGGGAAGGATACATTCCCAGGATAGTACTGAATGGAGGGGTTGGGCTATGCATCTAATATCCTATTGAAGGGAACCCTCCTCCTAGGCCTCCTTGTTGAAAACCAATTTGTTGTTGTAGCTTGATAGCTAGGTGATAGACTTTGGATAGAGAATCAATCTCAAATGGTTGATAGGTCCTTTACAAGAACAAGCCCAGCAAGGGGTCTATAACCCTAAAGTAAGCTTGAATGGCACTATCCTTAGTGACTAAATAGGGATCTTGAAATCTTCTATACATTCATTGGAACCTGGTATTGAATAAGGGCAAAGGTTCACCTCGTTCCTTTCTGATGGTAGCTAATTGGTGATATAAAAGAGCTGGACCCACATAGATTCAGAACTGATTAATAAAAGCATTTTCCAGGTGTGTCCAGGTCAGAATAGAACCTTGAGGGAGATTAAGGTACCAATTTTAGGCCATATCCCCTAAGGAATAAGGAAACAACCTACAAACTACATCCTAGTGAGCTATCTGAGCTCTAGTACAAGCATCCTTGAAAGCTTGTATGTGCTCTTCAACACTCTTTGACTCACCATGAATGTACTTAGGACAAAATTTCTCAGGGTTCTTAGGAAAGTCATGAAAACCTCCAGGAATAGTCCCCAATGGAGAGGGATTATTTTGAAAGAATGCCATTGATGGAAGTGGTGGTGGTTGAGCCAGCTGTTGTATGGGATGAACTAGCTATGATGACAATTGAGATGGACATGATGGTGGATTGATGGGTATCCACTGGGGTATTGGTGAAAAACCTGGTGGAGTGAGCAAAGCTGATAAGGGTGGTATAATAATTGCCCTAGTTTTATGAATCTTGTGTCTTATTGTGGTCTTGAGTTCTATCAAAGGTGGTGGATTTTGACTGATCGAAGAACTCACGTGGGACTTCTCGGGGATGAGAGCTAGCTTTATCCAGTTTTCCCTTCTAGGCCCTCCTTCTAGCGCCAGTTCCTATTGATGATTTTGGCACCACAACAATGCAAGCAGAGTATTACTATTCTACTTCTCCTAAAAGAGAAAGGCAACACATGGATGCCTTAGCTCCCAAGGTCTTTGTAGTTGGCTCTCAACTGTACTGATGTTACTCAGTGGTCAATGCAACAGTAATATTCAAGGGGCCTACTGGTATTGGGCTTTTGGATTGTTCTAAGATCAAGCATGAAATCAAACCTACTTTAACTGGGGTTTTAAAGAAACAACAACATATAGATCAGGGTTTTGAAACAGAAAAGAACAATACTTCATCCAATCTTAACCAGACTTGCTAACTTCAAGGAATTATAAACTAAAACTGTAGAACAAGATGAACTTGTGATTGACACACAACCTCTTTCATTCACAGTACTAATTCGAATAACAAATTTTTAGCTATCATTAAATAAAACACAAATGGCCTTTCATTCCTTGAAGACTTCACAAATCAGATGATCAAATTAAGACAAATATCATTCAGGAACACAACATGAAGTAGATTAAACTCTGATTGCTTCTACTATTATTAAAATAGATAAACAATATTACAAAGCTGGCACAGTCACTAGTGTACAGATAATCTGAGGCTCCAGATTGTTTCCAACTACACTAAGAGAATTTAGAAAATACATTACAGTCTGTACTGAAACCTAACTGCTAAACAAGAAGACAAGAGAAGCTCTCATTACTAAGAATCAAGATGCAACTCTTTCCTTCTGTTAACTAACTCTTAATAGTTCTAACTCTAAAAAGTTCTCATTCTAAAAGTTCTTTAAATCTCTAGAAGTTCTAATACCTCACTGTCTAGCAGTGCTAACACTAAAAGTCCTAACCTTTACAAAGAGGCAAGAATGCCTTATATACAGAATGTATAAGAAAGGATGTGTTGTCCCCTACACTAGGGTTTACAAAATATCTTCATCCTGTAGGAGAGTCGGCTCTCAAATCTTTTTGAAGAAATTTGGTTGAGCATTCAATGTGAATCCTCGTTGTCCATGCTGATGAAGGATTTCTACTTGTAGGATAAGCCTTTTTAGATCTTTTGACAACTGTAGCATTAACTCTAGCATCTTCGTGTCCACCTTTAAAATTCCTCGCAGAGTCACCTTGAATGCTTAAAGATATCCCGCCATTAATACTAACTGCCTGTAGCAGTAGTGGTTGGCACAGGTGCCCCTTTGAGTCATGGTTTCTTATGTCACTCAGCTTCCTTTCTGTTCTAGATTCCTCTGCTCATGTTGACTATCTTTCGGAAGTGCCTTTGAGCCTCCCTATAGACTTGAACACCATCGCTTGATTCGCCGTCAACTGTTCTTAGAAAGAATCCATCTGGTCGCACTCTATTAGTCCCCTCCACAGGGGTGGTCAATCAGTCAAAGGTCCCTCTTAGCTCCCTCTGATTGGACGATCAGCTGCCACGCCAAATTTTGAGCAGTCAAGAGTGGTCTGACCTAAATCGCAGGTCGATGAGACACCATTGGTGTATCCCTGATGTGATTTCATCTTACAACATGCATCGACATAGCATGGGTCAATCGGTGAGACATCTCGGCAGGCTCAGAAGTCACATTCAACTCATTTCCTATCATCGAGACCTCATTTCGTCAGCAGGACATCACAGCGATGGTATCCCCCGCTCTGGCTCAGAGTGCGTCTTCCTTTTGGCAAGACCCCTTAATTGGCCCAAGGTCATGGTGATCCCCCATGGTTATACCGATATCTACTTTTCATTTGTGAACCTACCACAATCAACAAGACCCTAGCATGTCGATAAGACCACATGGCCAAGTCCTCATTTTCTTTGGAGTCTCCCCAACATTCTCCTTATCCCACGGTGGGCTGACTTCATTGTTTTGGTGTGACACTGGCAAGTCGGCGAGATGTTTCACCGAAGGCCAAATCTTTGGGCAAGCTTCCTCTGTGTCGATGAGGTCTGGCACAGGTCGGGAGACCTTATCACGAACTCCTATTCTCTTACCGAGCCCCGCTTGTCGTCGGCAAGACCTTTTACCGTTGGCCAGACCTCTTGGCGCATACCTTTCCTCTCCCAAAAGGGACATCCTATCGGCGTGACCTTCATAGTTGTTTTGACTACATGGCATAGTCTTTCATTCACTCAGAGTCTTCCCGACCTCTTCCTGTTCTCCTCGAGCCAGAGCCTTTTTGTTTCAATGTGACCCTCATTCTTCGCCAAGACCCTATGGTGAAAGCATGACCCTTTGTCGATGTCACTTCACCCTATGTCGGTGAGACCTACTTTCTACATTGAGTCTTCTTAGCATGCTCCTTTTGTCATACTGAAGATTGATCCTTCAGTAAGACCTTTCATTTCGGACAGACCTCTTGCTGAATGTATCATCCTTAGAAGATTTTCCATTTCGGGAGACATCTGATGTAGTCACGCCGAGATGGGTTCTGATGTTGCATCGCTTCAACTGTAACATCCAGCTATCGAGGGAAGACATCCTATGAGAAACCCTCATGTCTAGGTAGAAAGCCTCGCGCCAGTTCAGTTTGTTTAAAAGTGACTATACCTCATCAAAGGAGACACCTTTGTGGGAAGTGCACCCATTTGCAGACCTCTTGGCGTCGTCTTCCTTTGCCGGTATCTGGGACCCTTCCCCATTGGCAAGACTCCCGGTGTTTGGTGAGAGCACATACTGAAGGGAACAACTCACGCCGAAGTGTTAGACCCCTTTTGCTTAGTCGGTGAGACTTCATAAACTCGCCGAAACATCTTGGCGGGGATAACACCTTATGTCGATGGAGCTGAAAGTCTTCGCTGACCCTTTGCCTTCGCCAGTTTTCCACGACCAACTAGGTGAAGCATGCACCCCAAATGGAAGCTCCCCTAACAAATATCATCCTGTATGTGATTTAATCCTATATTCAATAGAGAAGATCATACAAACAGTAGCTAATTAATCAAAATCATCATTAAAATGAATCCTATGTTAGTAGGGTATCATTAAATCTTTAAAAAAATGATCATACCAACAGTTCGGGTTTCAGGCTGACCCGCAGAACCCAAGCCAGGGAGGAATTCTGGAGAATTCTGAGCCAAGCAGATTCCAGCGGAATAAGCATGAAAACACCCATTAGAAACTTAATCCGATCACTATCAACCAAGGAGAAACATGCGAAACCTTAAAAAAAAAACATGAATGAAACATGAAACATGAAATGCATTATCATTTACTAACCAGCCCTACTTCTCCATACTTCCTCACATTTCAACAGATTCTGAGGAAATCTACGCGGGACGGATTTCCATGAAGGAGAAGACAAAATCAGGAAAATCCGGTCCACACGAAATTCTGCGAGGACTGAAAAATCCTGAACAACAGCGCTTAGCTAGAGCTTGAGTGAGATTCGGGAAAATCCAGATGGGGGGAAAATCCCAAACTCAAGAGAAGACCTGAATTGCAACTGAGGCAGAAGACTGAAGCAACCTAAGAGGAAAGGCAAAAGACCCACAACAAAGAAACCAAAAGAGAAAGGGGGACCCATTTTG
Organism: Sequoia sempervirens; assembly: GCA_007258455.2. Classification (NCBI taxonomy): domain Eukaryota; kingdom Viridiplantae; phylum Streptophyta; class Pinopsida; order Cupressales; family Cupressaceae; genus Sequoia; species Sequoia sempervirens. Next base: position 10,336 of record VDFB02105956.1, read on the forward strand.
ATCCAGATCAAAGTGTGGTGGTTATGCAAGGAATAACACTAATGTGTTGGGTCTAGAGATAGTTCATGAGATTTGGATGAAACTAGAAACCTTGTATGAAGGAGATGCACAGGTGAAGATGGCTAAGCTATAGAGCTTGAAAGGCAAGTATGAGAATTTAAAGATGGGTGAAGATGAAAATATCACTTCCTTTATGCAAAGAGTAAATGAAATAGTGATGAGTATTAAAGGTGCTGGTGGTTCTGTGGATGAGGATGAAATTGTGTCTAAAGTACTCAGATCCTTGCCTCCCTCCTACAAAATGAAGGTTCATGTTATTGAAGAGTTCAAATCAGTAAACAAGATAACAAGAGACACGTTGATCGAGAAGCTTGCTGCTTTTGAAACAAGTGAATTTGGTGAATCTACACCAAAGGCTGAATCTGCATTCAAGGCCACTGTATCTAGAAATAACAGACAAAAATATAATCCAGGAGAGAGTTCCAAAAATATATCCAAGTATGATGAAGAACTGAAACAGCTTGAAGATAAAGAAAGAGAGGTAAAAGAACTGGAAGCACTAATTACAAGACAAGAAGGCAAAGGAAAAGGTAAGTATAAAGATGTATTTCCTATTAAATGTTTTTCATGTAGTAAAATAGGTCATTTTGCATTAAGATGTCCTTAAAGAGTTCCTAGATCTAAGCCTAAAAAGTCTAGATTCCAAAAGAGATGCTACTTTGCTAAAGAAGCAGTAACTGATGATGAGTTTGATAAAGATAATGGAAAAGAAGATGAATGGGATTTCATTGCTACCATTGAAGATAATCCTATGGCTACTAAATCTACTAAAGATGAGAAAGCTCTTGCAGCCCAAGTTGAAGAAACAGATGAGTGGGTTATTGATAGTGGGTGCTCACATCATATGACCGGTGATAAAAGAAAATGTGAATAGAAGTATGATGGTGATTTATGTAGTTGGAGATAACAATGCTGAGTATGATTCATGGCGGGGATCTATTTTTTCTTCAATTGGTAAGGATAACGATGATGTTCTCTATGTTGAAGGGGCTGAGCACAACTTGTTGAATGTTGGGCAGATGGTTCCTAGGGATATGATCTTCAATTCAAAGATGGAAGATGCCAAGATCGTGGAAGTTGCAGATATGATTGCAATAGGAGAACAAACAAAAGGTAATATTTTTCATGGGTACTACTAATGGAGTTGTTTAATTTCTCAAATAGTTAGAGGATTGGTTGTGACATAGGAGGTTGTGTCATGTAAAATTTGAAAACATTATCAAGATAAGCTCTACTCAAGTAGTAAGAGATCTACCTAAGTTAGTGAAGCCTCCTAATATAATCTACAATGAATGTCAGATGGGTAAACAAAATAGAGTCACTTTCTAGAGAAAATAGTTTCATTCAAACAATTTTCTAGAGTTGCTACATATTGACCTTTGTGGTCCCTCTAGAGTTAGAAGTATTCATGGAGAAAGGTATTTTATGTTGGTTATTGACGATTACTCTAGAATGATTTGGGGTTTCTTTTTAAGAAGAAAATGTGAAGCATTGGAGAAGTTCAAAGTTTTCAAAGACCATGGAAAAAAAATGAGAAAGGTCTGAAAATCAAGTTCTTGAGATCTGAAAGAGGTGGTGAGTTTATTTCCAAGGATTTCAACTCTTATTGTGAAGAGCATGGAATTAAAAGATAGTTATCTACTCCTCAAACCCCTTAATAGAATGGAGTTGTAGAGAAAGAATGAACAATTCTAGTGCTTCTAGAACAATGATGATGGAAGAATGTGTCCGCGAGGATGTTTTGAGGTGAGTGTAAGCAAGACATGCTGAGCTGGGTACGTGTTAATAAAATTTTGGTAAGGCCTTATGAGTTATGGTTTGGTCACAAGCCTACTGTTAAGTACTTCAAGATCTTTGGAAGAAAGTTTTATATCAGAAGAGATGATGATATAGGAAAAAATGATGCAAGAAGTGATGAAGGAATCTTCCTAGGTTACTCCACTAAAAGCAAGGCCTACCGGTGTTATAACAAAAGATTGATAAAGATGGTTGAGAGTGCAAATGTCAGAGTTGATGAGAATTATGTCAAATCATCCAAACATTGTAGTTATGATTCAGACGAAGACATTACATGCCAAGAGAAGAATACTTAGACACAAAATTTACTTCAGATTATTCCATATGTTTCGGTGATGCAACCTCAATTTGTTTCGGTAAATCAAGTTAGTTAGGAGACACAAACAAGTGCTAGTGTAGAAGAAAGATTAGAAGAATCAAAAGTTCAAGAATGTCCCAAAACTCTAAGGTATATAAAATTTGGATCATTCTAAAAATAAAATATAGGAGAGAAGGTAAAGGAGTGCAAACTAGAAGAAAAATTGTAGAAAATGTTGTTTTGTTTCCAACCATTGAGCCAAGAAAAATGTCAACTTTGAATCTTGTCCAAGATTAGACATTGGTTGGAAGATATGAAGGAAGAGCTAACAAGATTGAAGACAACACATGGATATTGGTTACGAGGGCTAAAAAGACGTATGATTGGCTTTTAAATGGGTATTCAAGCTGGAAGTTGAATGAAGAAGGGGTAGGTAATTAGAATAAACAAGACTAGTATATGAGGGTATTCTCAAATGGAAGTATAGATTTTGAAGAAACCTTTGCCCCTATTGCTAGAATTGAAGATGTGAGATTCTTTCTTGCTTATGCTACACACAAGAACTATAAAGTCTATCAAATGGATGTAAAGTCTACATTTCTGAATTGAGAACTAGAAGAAGAAGTGTACATTGAACAACCAGATGGATTTCAGCTAACAAACAAAGAAGATATGGTTTGCATATTGAAGAAATATTTGTATGGAGTTAAGCAAGCCCCCAGAGCCTATTATGCTAGATTGGAAAAATACCTACTGAAGCTTGGATTCACTAAAGGTACTACTAACGACAACTTATACGTCAAATTAGATAATGATAAGGAGTTAATTATAGAATTTTTTGTTGATGATATCATTTTTGGAGGAGATGATAATCTATGTATGAAGTTTGTTGATGAGATGAAGAATGAATTTTAAATGAGTATGATTGGAGAAATGAAGTTCTTTCTAGGATTGCAAGTTACATAGTTGGACAAGGGGATCCTCATATCTCA
>VDFB02105957.1:0-49329 GCA_007258455.2 Sequoia sempervirens
GCTATCCACTCGAGTAAGAAACTGTTTACAAGAGAAGCTATCCCCTGCATCTATCTCATAAATAATGAAGACATCCAACACATTATTTTATTATTATTATTTCTTTTAATAATCATACTCTCTTAAAACTTAAAAAATAATCCATAAACTAATCCTGGACTGTTAAAACCCCACATTCATTATTCCATTTAATAATATATCCGTTAATACTTTAACTTGAATTGCAAGATTTATCCACCGTAACTTCAGAATGCACAGTGTTTCTCTGCATCAAAAATTTCAGCAAAAAAATTACTACTGTATATCTCTCGCCAAATTATACAACCAGAAACATTACCAAGGTAGAATGAAGTCCCCTGTCAAACTGTCATCTACTTCTATGTCTTTAGAGCCTTACTTTTTAGTCTTTGTTGATGTGGGGATATCCTAGATTTACTTTTTCACTTTTATAGGAATCTAGCTAGCCAAGATCCCAAGATCCTGTAAAAAGTGCCTTCCAATCTTTTAATTACAACCACTGGTCCCAGCCATGGCCGCTCTGCTCTGCTCTGCCATGGCGCGCCTTTTTACACTAAGTTGTATAACTCTCTCAACAACCAATTTTAAAAAGCTGTTTAACTTAGTTTTCTAAAGTAAAACAAGTTTTGCAGTGACGAATTTATAGGGAACATAAAACATCATAATCTCTATCAATCCCATATAAAAAACAATAATGGAATGCAGAGGAATAAAGCAGCTTTAGGTCTGTAGTGTCCAGTACAAGACAGAAAAATCATATAAAGACAGAAGAATATTGACAGACATAGACAGGCAGCAATAATTTACGAGAGAGTCGGATGCAGAGATCTTGCAAATCCGTTAATGGTGGTGTAGCTCTTTGAATTGAAACCCAGGCACCCAAACAGCCCCTGCCGGTAGGGCAAATACGTCTTACGCCGCAGCTCCTCCGCCTGCGCTCTATTCGCAGTATAATGAAGCTCATGTGCAGAGACCGGAACCCTCCTGGCGCCAGGGCCATTAACACTTCTGTTGCTCTGGTTTCCAGAATTCGGGACAGAATTAGAAGCATTCTTGTTCTTAGCCTTAAATTTTTCACCTTGCTTGGCAGAAGACGAGCCTGAGCCTTCCTGGGGTGTTTTCTTGGCGGACGCCTTGCTGGAAGACAAATGCTGCTGCTTGGCCGGGATACTGGAAAAAGAAAGCGCCCAGAGCTTCTCCCTAGTGTGGCCTCTGCCCTCACTCTTACTCCTGTACAGAAAATCCTTAAGACTCATCCACCTCTTCGACCCGGATTTTCCCTTCTTAGACGAAGCCACGGCAGCAGCTTCGCCATTTTTAGCTTTTTCATCTTCTTCATTCTCTTCCAATTTGCAGGGCTCTGCTTCAGACCCGGGCAGATGCCATTGCGGTTCGCTTCTGAGAGGCGACAGCGACCTAGTCCGCCTGTGCCTAGACTTGTCACGGCACAACCCACGCTCTCGACATCTACCCGTACTCGCATCCTCCTCTGGATCTTCGCCCTCATCTTCCAGATCAATGAGCGGGCGCAGAGCCTGGGGTTTCTCCAGATGCGCACTGAGCTTCATAGGCCGAATCTGGCCATTACAGAACAGCTCATCCGCAGAAGCAGCACCTCCCTCGAACTCAGAAAACCGCGCGCTAAACTCGAAATCCGAGCCCGACCCGCTGGGGGACGCGTCGGCCCGAGAAGCCGCTTCCTCCTCCATTTTTGGGCTCTGCTTCCGGTCGGGCGAGCGCACAGGACTAGTCGGTGCGCTGAAGAAGAATCCGCCACGGTGGCGTCCGGGACTAGAAGGGGCACTCATATAAGGCGAACTACAGGCACTCTCATACACATAATGATTACCACCACCATTGTTACTCATGACAGGCGATCCAATCCCAACAACCCGCAATGTCTCCATTCGTTTCTCCTCACCTAGACACACAAATCTTACCGCTTTGAATCAGAAAGCTCATCTAAAAAGAGATGAAATGAAACGATTTGACAGAGGCCGGCCGGCAGTTCTAGATAACTATAAATCTTGCGGAACACGCAATAAAGGCCGCCATCTATCAAAATCTTTAATCCCAATCCAACTCCGTCCTTTGCACTGGCCTAACTAAAAACATGGCATTTGCTTATCGTCTTCGCTCAACAGTTTATATTATATTAAGCTACAAATCCTGACACGCTTGCAGACGGTCACCTATAAATAACTCTCGAAGCCTTATTAACTCTACCAAATTGACCCCGTGTTAAGTATCGCGGTTAGACTCTCACGTGCGGAGTGTGCGGATGTCATGTGCCCGTTTATTCGGAGGCGATCTTCCCGAGGTCGTGGTTTCATTAACACTAAACTGGCTCAAACTGCTCGTTTACTTAACGGCTTAGATGAGCTCCAAATAAGTTGGAATGAATGTTGAGCGTTCGTACTCGAGTTTGTGTGAGCGTATGTAGTCCTTGTCATTCAAAATAAATTAAGGCATTATAGTTCTTCTGACAGTTTGCTTATGTGCTGTTTATTGCTAAGCACGTAATGTGAGGTCACGTCTACAAGCGACTTTACCAAGTCAAACAAGATATCAAGCTGGTAGGTACCTTACACCTCTTTTGTTTTTGTTTTTTAAAACTCTCTAGAACCTAATTGTAACGAAATAAAATTAACCTACACTATTTTTTCCTAATTGTAAGGAAATAAAATTAACCTACATTATTTTTTCTTCATCCTTATGATTACATCTAAAATTATGATCTTGATAAGTCCGGAATTATAGTCTCCTACCCACCCTTGTGGGGATTATAGTTGGGTGGATGAGAGGCTAATGTTATCGAATGCCTATGCTCTTACTTGAGATGGAGAGGAAAAGGCCATAGGCTCCCATCACTCGACTAGGCCTTTCGGGGACACCATAGTGATGGGGAATCATCAACACCACATATATCAAATTGTGATGTCAAAAAATATTTGAAATTGGTTTTTAATCAAAAGTATTTTTTAATTAATTAATTAAATTAGAAATATTTTTACAATTGAATCGACAATGTTTTGGTTATCACTTTCTTAACATGGCTATTTGTAACTTGGTCCTCATGATACACTTGTGTTCTTTGTATTGATGTTAACTTATGAAACGTATGCACTTGCACTTTTAACTACGCAATGCTCATTTTAGTGTCAAGAAGCACTTGTACGAACATGTTATAGACAGGAAATTCTTTTTTACTTCCTTGATAAGAGTCAAGACTCATTGCTGATATACAAGATACCTAAATGAAAAATCAAAGTATAGTATCTATTGATGTAGATATTGATATGATGTATATGATATTTTAATGCTTTGATTTAATGTGTTTCAATGATCTCATACCATATTAATGGTGTGAGCTTATCTTTAAATAGAAGATCCCTAGCATCCAAATTGAAGTATTTGGGGTGCAAAATAATGAGTCATTGTCAAATATTTAAAATATTCAACTCAAGAGAGAAAGAAAAGAGAATTAAATTAGAAAGAGAATATGATAAGGTGGACCTATTTAAGGGATAGGTTCTCACTAGCAGTCAAGTCCAAAGCATAAGAATAACTAAATAAAGGATTTGATCTAAACCATTTGTCATTAGGATAGATAATAGTTGATAGATTTTAGATTTTAAGTCAAAGTTTATGCAAAAATAAAATAAATTAAGTATTAGGAATTTACATTTACATCAAGAAAAATACAACATCAAATACCCACTACATAAATGATAAAGGCGTGTACCTTATTGACATTGAAAACCTTGCTATAATAAACGTTACTAAAAATTAGATCTTAAATAGCGTATGTTGATCCTCAAATGAAGATCAAGATCTTGTAATGGAAAATCTCATAGAAGATAAATATTTTAGAGATTTGTTGGGAATAGGATGCCATTTAATTGCAATCCTAAACATTATTTCATGTATCTCCTAAGTCCTTGGAAAGTGTTCCCCAACACTAGGATTAGAAAGAGATTAAATTCAAATAAAATGAACATGTAAATTGACATTTGTAATTAATTCTAAATGATAGGAACATGTGGGGATGCTGTGAAGAGCTCTACACAAAATAGGAGCACATGGAGACACCCATGGAAGATGAAGCTCACATGAGTTAAGTTAACTATTTGGAGAAAAAAAGATAACACTTTGTAATGCATGTAAAGGTCCTAGAAGTTATGGATTGATGTTTACATATATAAAATTAGTTCAATTCAATATCAGTTCAATTCGATTCAGTTTAGTTATGGTTGCAGTCTTCAATTGCATGTAGTTGGTTTAGGTTGAATGCTAGTTGACTTGATTAACTTGGAATACATATTAATGACTTAGGAATTGCATATGAATATGGTGACTACTTTTCGGTTAACATGGGATGATCATTCTTGCATAAATGGTGGAGAGATATGTTTCAGTTAACAAAGATTGACTTGGACCCACCTTAGGCACCCAAGTTGGCTTCTTGGAGTTAACACTTTTGCATGTTAATATACTTCAGAAGGCTGAGTTAAGTGGGCTCATTCTTGGGTGCCAACTTTGAGAATAAGCTTTGAAGATATCTTCAAAATAAAGGTTGGGTTATGACTTTAGTTTGGGACGCCCAAATGGATGGAGTTGATTTGACATAGTTCTTCACGGTAAAACTCTACTTGCAAGAGATAGGCGTAGGTTTTGTGAGATAATCATTGAGCTTTGTAATTGTAACTCTTTGGAGTTTACAAGGTTGATTATTTCCTATTTATCCCAAGCAAGTTGAAGAGAGTTTGTATTAGATTTTATTGCAAGTTTTGAAGAATTGTTGAAGGAAAAAGAAGCATATCAAGCAAGGATTGGGCCATTTGTAATCTTGATACGAATTAAATATCACGTTGATTCTTAATTAGGTGGAGTTTTTTCTAAAGGGGTTTCTCCATGGTATATATTGTTTTGGTGTATTCTTACCGATCTTTTGTCTACTTCTACAAACATTAAAATGAATTAAGCAGATAATCATCCACAAAGAGATTGTAACAAAGAACACTTAATTAGATATATAACTACAATAGTTTTACAAAGTATTAAGCTACATAATTACATCCATTTTTCAACATTTGGTATCAGAGCTAATGGGTTGGGTAGAGTTTGGAACGCCTTTCTCTTAAAAGTTTGAAGGTTTTTTAGCTGTAGTGGGAACTTTTACTATTGTGTTATTGCTGATTTTGGAAAATAAGTTTGTTACAATAAGTTCTAATTCTCGTTTAGATATTGAAAGATTCAATGGATCTAATTATGAGATGTGGAAACTAAAAATGGAGGATCTCCTTGAAGAGAGAGATTAGTGGTTAGTTGTTGGTAATGAGACAAAGTCACCTACAACGATGTCAGATGAGGATTGGGCTAAGCTTGATAAGAAGGAAAGAGGGACCATAAGATTATGTCTTGTTGATGTTGTTCTCTTGAATGTTTCAGAAGAAACTACTACATATAAGTTGTGGAAGAGAATAGGTGATATCTATCAAACCAAAATTCTTACTAATAAGTTGTATCTTAAAAGATAGTTGTATTCTTTAAAGATGAAAGATGGTGATTCTATTGCAAATCATTTGAATGTTTTTAATTTGATTCTAAGTCAATTAGCATTTGTAGATGTAAAGCTAGAAGATGAAGATAAATGAATTTTGTTACTTTTCTCTTTACCAGAATCTTGGGAAAATCTAATTGTGCTGCTCCGATGGTAGTGGTGCAAATTTGAGATGGACAATATAAAATTCCTACTCTCTATCAAAGGAGATGAGGAGGAAGTCTAAAATGGAAATCCAAGATGCCTTGTTTGTAAAAGGTAGGCTTGAGAAAAGGGAACCTAAGGGAGGCAAGGAAGGGAAAGGTAAATCTGAAGGACAGAGTAAGGTAAAGTGTTGGAACTGTGGGAAACCGAGACATGTGAAGAAGGATTGTAAGAATGAGAAAAATAGTTATGATTCTTCTACAGAGGATTCCTCGGATGACAATAATCATGCATTGATCATTTCATGTAAAATCAGTGATGACTCTTTGCTTGAGGTTAAAGAGTGATCTTCATAAAGAGGATGGTAGTCATGATGCCATGTGTAGCTCGTACCACGGTTCAGTGGGATTTGTTGGCAGTGGCGTGGATGCATCATTGGTAAGGTTATCTTCATGTAATTGGGGATATGTTTTTTCTTTGTTTAGAGTGGTTGTTATTATGTCATGGTTTACTCTTGATATGCATTTAGAGTTTGGCATGGTACTTGTTCTCTTGAGATCAGGATGTATATATGTTATGGTGCATGTGATCTCCTAGTAGGAGATAGTTAGATCATATTGTCATGTTTATGTTCTTGATTCATGATTGGAGCTTTGGCATTGATCTTGTGTAGTTCTCTTATGTATTAGGTACATTAATTATTTGCTTGATTACTTCATGATAGTGTTGTGTTGCATTTGGAGTTTGGCATGGATTGGTTGGTTATAGGTCCTCGTGATACTTGGAAGGAAGGAGAGAAATAGGTGAGGCTTGAGTTCTCTTATGGTAAGAGATATATGTTGGAATGGTTACTTGTAAAAAAATCTATTTTCAATAGTAAAGATTGAGAAGCCTACACCTTGGTTGGACGTGAGTTCAACACACTTGATGGTTTCACATGCCTCCAAAGAGGTAGTTTGGATACAGAGACTTGGGAAAGGTATTGGTTTAATTGCAAGAAAATTAAACTTGAATGTGATAGTCAAAGTGTTATGTGTTTAGCAAAAAATCCTATGTATCATGCTCATACTAAGCATGTTGATGTTTAGTATCACTTTGTCACGAAATGGTGAGAGTGGGAAGGTAATTGAGAAAGTTGACACTTTTAATTTTTTATCATTTGCCCAGGCTTCCTTGGTATGTAGGTTGTATTTGAAGTTGGCATGGATTGATTAGTTGGTGTAGGAAGGCCATTGGCCTTGAGTCCTGTACTTGATTTAAAATTATTATTCCTTATTTAGAATAATTGCAATGTATAATGTCAAGTGGAAGAATGTTGGAAATAGGATGCCATTTAATTGCAATCCTAAATATTATTTCATATATCTCCTAAGTCCTTGGAAAGTGTTACCCAACACTAGGATTAGAAAGAGATTAATATTGAATGAAATAATCATGTTAATTGACATTTTTAGTTAATTCTAAATGATAGGAGCATGTAAAGGCATCGAAGATGAGTTCCTAAATAATAGGAGCACATGGGGAACCCACATGGAAGGTGAAACTCACCTTGAGTTAAGTTAACTATTTGGAGAAAAATATAACACTTCTATAATGCATGTAAAGATTCTAGAAGTTAGGGATTGATGTTTACATGCATGAAGTTAGGTTAGTTTAGTTGATTATGGTTCGGTCATCTTGGTTGCATGTAGTTAGTTTTAGTTTAATGCTAGTTGACTTCAGTTAACTTGGAATGCATGAATAATGACTTGAGTTGTGTGACATATAACAAGTGACTACTTTCAGTTAACAGGGGATGATCATTCTTGCATGAATGGTGGAGAGATATGTTTCAGTTAACAGAGTTTGACTTGGACCCACCTTAGGCACCCAAGTTGGCTTCTTGGAGTTAACACTTTTGCATGTTAAAATATTTCAGAAGGCTGAATTAAGTGGGCCCATTCTTGGGCACCAAATTTGAGGATTTTGGAATAAAGGTTGAGTTATGACTTCAATTTGGGATGGCCAAATGGATGAAGGAGTTGATTTGACATAGTTCTTCACGATAGAACTCTAGTTGCAAGAGATAGGCATATGTTTTGTGAGATAAGCATTGAGCTTTGTAATTGTAACTCTTTGGAGTTTACAAGGTTGATTATTTCCTATTTATCCCAAGTGAGTTGAAGAGAGTTTGTATTAGATTTTATTGCAGGTTGTGAAGAAGAATTGTTGACGGAAAAAGAAGCATCTCAAGCAAGGATTGGAATTATTGTAATCTTATTCTGAGATTAAATAATACATTGATTTTTGGTGGAGTTTTTTCCCTAAAGGGTTTCTCCACGGTATATGTTGTGTAACTTCTTTCTTTTGGTCTTATTCTTCTATAATCTTCTATCTACTTCTACAAACATTAAAATGAATTAAACACATAATCATCCACAAAGAAATTGTAACAAACAATACTTAATTAGATCTACAGATACAATAGTTTTATAAAGTATTAAGCTACATACTTACCTCCATTTTCAACAAGATTAATTGTCATATTTGACACCATATATTTGAAGGTACATCATATATTTCAAAGATCACAAAAAGATAAATTTTAATGGTAAGAAATTAGGAATAAGTTTGTAAATACATATGATGCACTTGGCATATGACAAATTCACCGCTAGCAATTCACCGACGGAAAATTCACCGCCAGCAATTCATCATGGGAAAATTCACCACCATAACAAATTCACCGCCAAGTAAATTCACTGTTGCGAAAAATTAACCACATTAATATTTTTAATAAAATCAAAGTTTTTGAAATATATATTAAAAAATATTAATACAGTTAATTTGCGGCAGTGAATTGCTTGCAGTGAATTTTACTTGGCAGTGAATTTGTCATGGCGGTGAATTTTCCCATAGTGAATTGTTGGCGGTGAATTTTATGTCGGTGAATTGCTGGCAGTGAATTTTCCTAGAGCTGATGCACTTGACTAACATACATACACATTGAGGGAAATCTTCTTGTATATGCTCCATATCGAATGAAAGTTTTTGAAAAATTATTTTGTGTTCAAAAATTCTTGTGTATGGAAAAACTAAGATTGTTGGACTTCAATGTTTAAACATTATTTTTGAATTTTAATTAAAAGTAAATGCATGTGACTAAAGAAAAGTTACTTTTTACAATATTTTATACTAGACTAGTTTGAGTTGTAAGAGTTTGAGGCTACTATCATGACCTTGTCATTAGATTTGTTTTTTCATTGTAGTTGTTTTTTTGTGAGCTTTATGATTTTATAAATTTCAATATTATAAAACTCATTGGTTAATGTGTTACAAGCAAAATGAATAGAATGTAAAAAATTCCAAACAATCTAACTGTATATTATTAAAAAAGTGAAAGTGTCAAATTCTAATCTCTAGTAGAAAATAGTGTGCATTTATTACAAGCATGTAATGAAATAGGGAAAAGTCAACTCATTGCATCAACATTATTTACAAGCTTCCTCTATAATGCTACTAATATAAAGTAACAACCAAAACATATATACATCTTATAAAACATATATACATCTTATATTGAAGCCTATGAAAAAGACCTTCCATTTAGATTGAATGGATGCATTATTTAAAAAAAATGAAAGTGTCAAAGTCGAATATATAGTAGAAAAGAAAGATTGCATTCTACAATGTTGGCCTACAATTCTTTAAATACGAAATGTCACAATGAATAGAATCAAAAAGTGATATGAAAATAATTAGTTACAATATTAACTATTTTTATAGTCAAAATGAATAGAGTTAAAAAAATCAATTGTAAAATGAATTACAAGTCTAATAGCTTACATTAGACTAATAAGAATGTTCACAACTATTATCCAATAAAATGAGAGATAAAATATTTTTGATTTTTTTAATAAATTTAAGAAAAAATATATATTAGAAAATCTAGTCAAATTGTTTTAATTTTTCTCTTATTAATTCATTTATCACAAACTAATAAAATTTAACAAAAGCAATAGGAACCAATAAGATCAAAAACAAGATGTAAACTTTTCTCCTCTAAAATAAAATTTAATTTTATAAAAATATGTTTTGTAAAACCAATAAATATTCCCATTTAATTGGTAATTTACAAATATTAAATTTTATAAGGATATTACATTGGATGGAAAATGACTAGTCCTCAATGTATGCATTATAATTTATAGAACCAATAAGACTAGTTTTTTAAATTTCTTTATTATTATTACTAAATTTAATTTATAAATATTATTAATAATTTTAAAAAAATATATGATGATGATGATATTTTTATATTTGTTATATCCAATTAGCTTATAGGATATATATAAAATTTTAGATTTAATTTGAATAATTTGTTCTTAATGCAATGATTAGCAACATGATAAATTGAATATATGGAAGATAGCAAATAACTCGACACTAGATTAATTTTATGTTATTCATTTTCAAGGTCTAAATCTAATCCTTGATTTATCCATCACCCTAATTCAAATTCATGGAATTGATCTAGGTCCTAGTTCTACAAATTATGAAAATGGACCCATCTCTTCAAAATTCAAAATCAAAATTTTGGCCTAAACATTTCTCTCTATTTATTCAATATAATCCAACTTAAAGCACCAAACGTTTGAATTCCAAGGTGTTGTGTGAAAGAACAGACTCTAATTCATTTGAAACATCTGTGAATAATTTTAATGTGCATCTAGCCCCTAGCAAGAGAGCTTTATTGCACATTGCATTATGATAAAAAAAATTAATATCTATATGTGTCCTAGTTATATTGCATGATTGCTAATTAGCATCAATCATTGTAAAAAGTTGTTAAATTAGTCTCTAGAGGTTTAACCAAAGGAGAATAATCATTGCCTAGATAACTCCCTTATCCATATTACCATTTTTATGTAGATTGCAAACATCAAGGAAAACATGTTACAAAACTAAAATTTAGTGAATTTCATATCCATTCAAAAACATTAAAACTACAATAATCACATGAATGCTCATATAGTCATGAAAATAAACTAAATAGTTAAAAAGTATTTTGTCTAATTCACATGTAATCATTTAGCAAGCCCTAATGTTTTAGTGTAGGGGTAAATCAAAAGAAAACATTTGGAAATGTCAAATCAACACTAAATCAAGAGTTAACTACCATTTATTTATTTAAATCATGTGTATTTAATTCAATATTATCAATCTTATTTCTTAATGTTAGAGTAAAATAAGAAAATCACTATTAATTAATTAATTATTAGGTCCTGTTTTTACTTTATTACACTTAAACTATACTTAGGAAAGTTCTTTTCTATTCTTAGGTCAATGAGATTTTTTATCTCAAAGCATAGGATGAGGACACTTTCCATGCTCTAATTTGATCCTCACCTAAGGCTTCATCTAGGGTTGCTTTTTTTCATTTTATAAGGATTCATTTTGTATATCCAATCATCCATTAATCCATTCAATTTAGAAGCTCAATCATGATGTTTTTTATATCAATTTAATTATCAAGGTTGCATAGCAAATCAATTACTTTTATCTCTCCATGTGATATGGGTTTTGGTTGTAGGTGATTTATGAGAGTTGTGGGGTTCAACAAGCAACTCCAACATGGTATTAGAGCTATCTATTAGCTTCAACATGGTACTGGAGCACCAAATCTATGACTTCATGTCCCTTTTTTTGAGATTTGACCTTGAGGAAAAAATCAATGCATCATGGAGAAAAATGGACATCACTGTTGTATCTAAAAGGCTAAGAAAACTTAAGATTTCCTATTCAAATTTCAACATTTGAGTAGTTGAGAAAGAATTTTTTTAAAAAGGTTTCATAATTTGTGTGTGTAAATTTTGTACAAACGTACGGATCCATATGACCATTTAGCTATAACAATGATGTACAAGAGGCCACCATTAATTTGTGTTCATCATTTATGTCTAGAGGAGGTATAGGTAAAAGGAATTCTATTTAAAAATATTATAAAATTAAAAATCAAAGAAAAAATAGGCTTTTTTCTTGCCAAGGGTACACATGATACCTTGTTGCTAACAGGCTCCCTAGGCCCCACATGATTGTTGACTATCATTCCTCTCAAATATTACAAAAACCTATCAACAATGTTATTCATAGATCCCAACAACATTTAGAAACTGGCTACCAAACCTCAAGCATGCCCACAACTATTTTTGGCACCTAAAACCATCACTAGTGGTTTCATAACTCTACAAACTATTTTTTGACTAGTTAGTGTTTCTTGGTGACTTAAGGGAATATTTCAATGGTTTGAGAATATTTTAGTGGGTGACATTAGAGCACCCTTGCTTGTGTTGGAAATCAAGGTAGAAATGTTGCAATAATAACTTTAACAATATGATTGCAAATCTAAAAATGATATCCAAGATTACCCACTTAAGATGATTATGTGATCTTAGCACATTCACAATAATAAAATAAAAACAATACAACAAGTTGAGAAGAACAAGTGACACAAGCTTTACGTAGAGAAACCCTTGCATGAAAAAAATTTCACACCCAAAGAGATCCAATGTATATATTAATCCTTCAAAGAGTATACATCAATACAACATCTCTCTATGAATTTTGGTAGTACTTTGTTTTTTATTATGGAACAAACAGGTTTTAAAGGGATCTGAAACCCTTAACAATCAGATAGCATAAGATAGAACATTAACAAAGCATAAACAAAAACAAAATGCTGCCCACTAAGACGAAAACAGTGGAAACCAGGGCAACACAACAAAAAACAGACAAAACACCACAAAACAACTAGTCCCTAGGCTAGGTTCCTTAGGATCTCCGCCGCCTCCTGCTCCAACTTGTCCATATTAAGATTAGACTTCTTGATCTCCTGGATGTTCACTAAAGCTTGGTCTGCCTTCCTTTTTAGATTTTCTCTGGTCCTGTTACTCGGTCCCCCACTATCTGACTACCCTTCCTCTTTGTCCAACTCAAGAAACACAACAGATTTAACATGATGAACATTTTCCAGGTTCTCCACCATGGTATTCATGGTTTGTGTAGTGGATTTTAAAATCTTATGGCTCATAACCAACACTTTGTGGAGAGAGTTTTTGATGTTCCTCAACTACTCCTCCATATCCGCTTGCTTGCCTTCATGGTTGCTTTTGAAATCCTGTAACTCATCCACCATTTTCTTGAGGCACTCAACCATATAATTCTTCTCTTCCTCAGTCCATAAATCAGTAGCCTGACCACTACCACTACCTTTGTTATTATCCTCATCAACTTTCTCCATTTTATTGTTCATGGCTCTTTGGTTCAACTTAATCTCCTTAATTTCAAAGAACACCCATCTCATTAGCCTAAAATTATCCACGGCCCCATTGTAGGCTATAGCAATAATATCAGTGGGAAATTCTTGTTCCTCCTTAAAATAGTGATCCCCTACCTTGAGATCCATAGGGAGACGGGGCCTCTCATCTCTATCGGTTGTAGGATGGCTGCAGAAAGAAACCAACTACGAGCCCTCTTCATTCTCATCATAGGAGGGGTCCTCCGACACCTTTCTCTTACCCTTCTTCTAAGGAGAATCCCTAGATTTTCCTTTCCCCTTTTCAACAACCCTTTCCTTAGATGAAGGTGTCTGGTATGGCAGAGCTGGCATGGCTTTAAAATGATCATGAATAAGGACAAGCAATCCTTCATGAAGGATAGAATACCTGGTAGGGTTCTGTTTATGGCTTTTCATACTGGCATTCAAAGAATAAGCGAGATAAAAAGGAAAAGAAATCCTGACCTGACGCCTGAAGTGATTAAGGAGGACGAAATGATACCCAAAGATTTTGGTATAGCGATTGTCTAGAGTGGCATACTCCATCAACACATTCAAGACCCTCCTCCAGTGTGAAACAATCATGTTTGAATCATAATAACTTCTAGAAGTCCTTCATAACTCCCCCCTCTCAACGTCTGACTTAGGAAATTTGTTGACCGCTTCGTCGGATTGCTTCTTGTCCCTGTAGAACTTGATACCCTCCGTCGAGAGGCCCGTAACCTCAACTACTAACTATTCATTAATGACCACTTGTCTGCCAAACAAGTTTATCTCACCATCCTTCCATTCTTTAGCAAAAACCCTAGTAACCTCTAGGTCCCAGCCATGGAGTTTCTCAATGAAGATAGTAATGCCACCATTTTCCAACTTCTTCCAAAGCTTCGGATTACTCCTTAACTGTTCACTGCTTATCATCTCAACCCTGTGACTTTATTTGTCCATCGTATTGCAGGTAGGAATAGAATAGTCCAAAAGCTCACCAAAACAAGTGCCTAAAATTCCCAGAAAGTGTGTGAGACTAACAACATGCAAATGGGAAATAAAGTAATTACTCCTCAGCCAACTAAGAATAATCATTAACTCTTAGTCCCAAGACTGCAGGGAAGGACACTCAACCATCATTCAAGGGAATGGGAAATTGCACCTTCTCATGAACACGGTCATGCGTCATCAGGGCCTTAACGTCAGCCTCCAACTCATCATACCCCTGCCACTTCATCTTTTTCTAAGCTTTAACTCCTTTGTTGGCAAAAAAATCTGCCACCGTATTTATTTCCCAAAAAGCATGCGAAATATAAATTTTCTCAAAGTTATTAATAATCTCCTTAGAAAGGTCTATCCAATTCTCTATAGACCATGAGGGTTTTTGTAGGCCATTTAGACATTGTATGATATTGTTCGAATCCCCTTCAATCCAAACATTTTTGAACTTCAATTGGCTAGCCAACTTCAAGGTCTGAAAAACTCTAGAGGCTTTAGCAACATGGTTGGTCTGAGTGCCTATGGGAACTGCCACTACCGCAATAAAGAAACCATTCTCATACCTTATTACCCCTCCACTCCCGACAGTCCCAGGGTTTCCCTCGGCCGCGCCATCAAAGTTGATTTTAACCTAACCAAGGGGAGGGATACTCCAAAAGATGCCATCTCTAGGTCCCTTGGTAAGCTTGGACATGTTGGACACATCCACATTAATTTTCCAAGCTCCCACCATTTTGATCTCATACTCTTGCATGCTAATCTTGCCTTTTCCTTTATACCTGTTATTGAGAAAATTAAAGTTTTCAACCATTGCTCTAGTTATCTTACCATAGACCACTTCCTTCAAGAGAGCCACATCCCTAAAGATTCTGTTAATGCATTCTTTCCAGATACCCTAGGCAAGGTGAGGAAAGATGTAGTCCCAAAGCAAATTCAGTGCCCAATTTTTTGAGGGGGCCTTCCATTGATTATAAAAATCCACAATAGTTCCAGGAAAAACCCAGCTGAGATCCCACATACACAAAATCCTACACCATATGGCATGAGCAAAAGGATGAAGGAGAAAAATATGTGAGGAATTCTCAGCCTCAGCACAACATAAGTAACACCTAGTAGGAAAAGGAGAACCCCCTCTTATAAAGATTATCATTAGTCAACAATTTGTTCTGAAGGAGAATCCAAATAAATATATTGACTTTCGAAGTAAGGTTGTGCACCCACACCTTAGCCCAAGCAGTTGGTAGTACTTTTTTACTTCATCTATTACAAATATGAAACAGATGAATAACTGATATATTTCTATGAGAGAGATAACGTATAAAATTTTAAATGAAATAACACCATGTTATAGACCTGAAATTCCAAGAGATGTGCAAATGTCAAGATGACAAGATTACATTAGGATCTCAAAGAAAAACTACAAAATAATTACTACACACATCAATGTACATGTATGCCAAAGTATGCAACAATAAATATGCAAAGGTATGAAAATACGAGCTAGGTAGTGAGTTTATATAGAACTAAGGAGAGGATGGAGGTAGAAAATCCAACCAAGAAGGAGTGTCCACCAATGTCCACCAAAAGTGGTAAATGCTCCACCCTTTAAGGATGGGGACAACTCATAACCTTATCTCCTAGTTATTAAATGATGTAAAATTACTTTATTATCCTAAGAAAGCTTAATAAAAGTGTAGGAAAACCTTTTACTAAGGGAAAATAAATTATCTCACTAGGAAATAAAAATCTACACCAACACCTCCCTCAAGCACAACTTAGAAGGATTTAAAATATGATGGGTCTCAAAAAATGAGGACAAGTTAGGTACCCATGTACATATAAGATCCCACCAAAGAAGAAGAAGCCCCCTCCCACAAAAAGGAATTTCCCCCCCATAATAGAGAGAGAGGGAGAGAGAAATGAAGTGGAAGGACAAAGAAGCCCCCCCCCAAAGAGATCCAATTGTAGATGTCCAAAATTAGATGTAGAAGATGGTCCATGATCATCGAACAATGTTCCTCCTCTTGAGAAGAAATAAAACTAAATGTGTATGCAAGATATCTCCCCACTCCTAAAAGGAATATGTAGGAAGAAAACTCAAGATGTATGGAGTCTTTGAACTCGATTCAAGTGTCCCCATGTCGATGTTGAAGGCTCTCACAATCAAATCAAGTGTTCTAGACCACACTGTTGAGAATGAGAACTCAAAATATCCTAGAGACTAATGTAGAACACAATCGAAATACTCAATTATCTCCTCTAAATTTTGATCCAAAGTATCCACACTCATGTCAAACTATGATAAATGATCATGTAGAGAATGAACAAGATGGTCAAATTTTTCCCTCAAAAAAATTGAAGAAGAATCAACTATGTTAAAGAGAAGATAAATATAATCAATAGTGTCTACCAAATTTGTAATATACATCTCCATAAACAAGTTTGAAATACTCATCAAGAGATCATCCCACAAAGATGAATCTAAAAGACAATGTATGTCTTGCTACAAAGAATCACTTGAAATTTTTGAAGAAGCAACACTGGACTCTAAAGTAGCAACAATAAATGGAGATGGAATGCAAGGTTCAATAATTAGATCACTTGTGAGAATAACCAATTTCAATTAACCAAAATTCTCCTCAAAATCAAAGTGCACACTAGAAGTGTGATCATCAGCCAAAGTATCAAAGTCATCATCAAGAATAAAATATAAAAAGGTGTACAACTGAGATGCATGATCAAACACCCCAATAGCAATAATCTCTTTTCTCTCCAAAGCTCTGATAATAATTGAATTAGGAGTGAATTCCATAGTCTTCCCTTCTCCACTATGATTAACCTAATAGATGGAGAGAATATTATTGGACAAATAAGGTACACACAAAATACATCATTGAAAGTGCCATCCCCAATATCAACAAATTCCTTCCCAGTTACATTCATATATGTTAGGGTTCAGGCAAATTGGAGCAATAAACATTAACAATTATATGTAGATTAAATAACCTAGAAATGTAATGAAGAATAACACAAAAGAGATCAACACAAAATTTAGTGTGGTTCACCCAATATGGGATACATCCATAGAAACTTAGCCATCTAATGATTTTATTATCCAGTGCAAAACATTTTACAATCTCGCGAACACCATACCACAACATACATCACAATCGCTTATAACAAGCTTTTTGGAAACTTCTAGAATTAGGGTTTTAAAAAGTCATTTTTCATTTGTTAGTTAAAAAACTAACTACCGACCCCTTGACGTGTCAATGATAAAACCTTGATGTGTTAACTACCGACGAGGATATGTAAAGAGTGTACAATATTTGCATGATTAGTCACCACATACTGACAATCTCCCACTTGGATATTGATCAAGCTCCACGCTAAACAATCTCCCACTTAGAGACTGATCCTGGATGACACTACTGCATTGGCAACTCCCACTAGATTACAGGTCTAGCTAGTTTCTTATGTCCATCATTATCAATCATGAAAGCCAACGAAAACTGATGAGGAAATTAGTTTCTCCCATGTAACTTCCTTTGTGAACATATCTGCAGGATTCTCACTTGTATGAATTTTCTCCAGCTTCAATTGTCTATCCTCCAAAACTAACCAGATGAAGTGGTATCTAAGCTATATGTTCTTAGTTTTTGAATGTAGAGTTGAATTCTTAGCAAGATGAATGACACTCTGGCTATCAGTGTATGTTACAAAGGGATATCTTTTCATTGTCCCAATTCCTCCAGAAAATGTTGTAACTAAATCATCTCCTTGCTAGCTTCCGTAGTAGCAGCATACTCAAGTGGTTGAAAGTGCAACAACCTTTTGCAACCTTGAAATCCAACTGACTGTAGTACCTCCTATAGTAAAAACATACCCTATAGTACTCCTCCTGCTATCAATATCACCCACTAGATCATAGTCAACATATCCTTTTAGAGTAGAATTTTTTCCTCCTTAACATAGTTTATTTGAAGTAGTACCTCTTGAATATCAGAGAATCCATTTTACTACATTGCAGTGTTTCATTCCCAAATTGCTCATATACCTGCTCACAACTCCCACTGCATGTGCAATATCTGGCCTTGTGCATACCATTGCATACATCAAGCTACCAACTGCTAATGCATATGGTATCTTAGACATTTTTTCTTCCTCCTCTTGTGTCTTTGGACACATCTCCTTAGACAACTTAAAATGACTAGGAAAAGGTGTACTAGCTGCTTTTACATTTTGCATGTTAAACCTTTTCAACACCTTCTCTACATACTCACTTTGAGACAAAAATAATTTTTTTTTTGTCATATATTGTGTGATCCTCATACCAAGGATTTGTTTTGTTGCACCCAAATTCTTCATAGCAAATGAATTCACTAATTTCTACTTAAGTTCATTAATATGTTGCATGTTAGACCCGACAACAAGCATGTCATCAACATAAAGCAACAAGATAATATAGCTGACATTATCCAATTTCTTAAAATAAACACAATATTCAGAATGACATATTTTGTAACGTTATTCAGCCATAAAACTATCAAATTTCAAATACCTTTGTTGAGGTGCTTGCTTCAGGCCATATAAACTCTTCTTTAACCTGCACAAAAATTCCTCCTTACCCTTGACCTCATATCCCTGTGGTTGTTGCATGTATCTTTCCTCTTCCAAATCCCCATGGAGAAATGTTGTTTTCGCATCTAGCTATTCAAGATGCAAGTCTTTCATAGCCATAAGACTTAGAATAGTTCTAATAGAAGTCATCTTTACAACCAGAGAAAATATTTCATCAAAATCTATACCTTTTTGTGTAAAACCTTTTACCACAAGTTTGGCCTTATATCTTTTCTTGGCTCCATCTTCTTCCATCAACCTATAAACCCATTTATTTGGCAATTCTCTTTTACTTGTAGGCAATTGGACTAAGTCCCAAGTTTGATTCTACAACAAGGAATCCATTTCCTATTTCATGCCTAGCTCCCACTGCTTTTTGGTATCTACCTACACTGCTTCTTCATAACCTTTAGGTTCACTAGAATCAGTTAATAATATAGAATATAATGATGGAGAAAATATTTTTGTAGGTCTAGTTATCCTTGTAGAGTGTCTAACACTTGCAGGAGTCAATGGGATAACTTGTTGTTGTTGATCATTAAGTACCACTAACATTTTATTTTCTGGAATCTCATCCAACACCACATATTCCTTTTTGGCCTATTCATGCTTCTTTTCCTACAACTAATTCTTATACATGACCTTCTCATTGAATATAACATCTCTACTCCTAATGATTTTATGATTTTCATAATCCCATAATCGATAACCAAATTCATCTACTCCATATATCCAATTAAGGTACATTTTTTAGACTTAGCCTCAAGCTTGGTTCTATTTTCAATATCAACATGGACAAAAGCTTCACAACCAAAGGTTTTTGAAATGAGTAGTTTACCTTTTACCCATCCATGCATCCTCTAGGAATACCACCATCCATGATTTGAAGGCCCCTGTTTATTAAATAAACAACGGTATGTACAACATCTTCCCAAAATTGTAAGGGTAATCCAACATGCAATCTCATGCTCCTTGTATGCTCCATAATGGTCCTATTCATCCTCTCAGACACACCATTTTCTTGTGGGGTTCCAGGAACCATTTTCTGCCTATAGATTCCATTGTATGAACAATAATTTTCAAATTCTTTACTGCAATACTCTCCTCCATTATCAGATATGAGACACTTCAACCTTTTTCCTATCTCATTCTCAACCAAAGCTTTCCACTTTTAAAAGTTTCAAATACTTATTTTTGTTTAGGAAATACACCCATGTTTTCCTAGTTGCATCATCAATAAAAGTAACATAATAGCAAGAGACACCAAGAGAAGATACCTGAGCTGGTCCCCATACATCTAAATGCACAAGCTCTAATTTCTCACTCTTCTTCTCTTTCCCAACTTTAAGAAATAAAAAAAATATATGTTTTCCATAAACACAATTTTCACAGGACTCCAAGTTAATCTCCTTTAGACTTGGTAGCAGCTTTTTGGAGTGAAGGATCTTCATCCCTTTCTCACTCATGTGCCCAAGTCTATGGTGCTACAATTTTGTTTTTGTCCTTGTAGCAAGTGCTCTAACTGTCTCAATAGCAATTGTTTTTGCAATAGCTAAGGTAGAATAAGTATTACCAGTACACAAATACAATGTGCCTACCTTTTCACCTTTAGCTACTACTAATGCACCTTTAGTGACCTTCCAAACTTTGTTTTAAAAAGTAACTATGCAGCCTTCACTACCCAGTTGTTCTACAGAAATTAAATTCCTTCTCAAACTTGGAACATACCTTACCTCCTGTAGAAACCATTCATTTCCATTTTGAAACTTGATTTTTATCTTTCCTTTTCCAACAATCTAATAGGGTTCATCATCACCCAAATATACTTGTCCAAAATCACCTTGAACATAATCTATGAAATATTTCCTATGGGGTGTAGCATGAAATGAAGCACCAAAATCTATCACCCAAGAATCATTAGCATTATCTAAACATAGAATTAAAGCATCTTGCAATTTATTACTTGTAACATTAGCTTCCTTATTGTCATCATGTTATTTGTCTCCTTGTTTTCCCTTTCAAGACCAACAATCCTTCTTCAAGTGTCATGGCTTTCCATAGTGCCAGCAATCCATTCTCCTTCTAGATTTAGATATGTCTTTCTTCGACTTCCCTTTTGACTTCCCATGATTTTTTGGGATTTTCCCTCTCTCCTTTTTTCTTCCCTTGTTCTCTATAGTCAAATCATTTCCTAATGTTGAACTGTCACCTGTGCTTTTCTGTCGCATTTCCTTGCTAAGGATAACACCAACATCATCAAATTTCATTGTATTTGAATAAGAGACAGAGTTACTTACAACCATTACCAAGCTATTCCAACTTTCTAACAAAGAACATAAAACCAAGAAAGTCCTTACCTCTTCATCAAAATTCACTTTTACATAAGTTAACTGATAGGTAATCAT
Source organism: Sequoia sempervirens (assembly GCA_007258455.2). Taxonomy (NCBI): domain Eukaryota; kingdom Viridiplantae; phylum Streptophyta; class Pinopsida; order Cupressales; family Cupressaceae; genus Sequoia; species Sequoia sempervirens. The sequence goes on from VDFB02105957.1 coordinate 21,050, forward strand.
ATTAAAATCATTTAAATAATCTGTCACAGTTCCATCTTCAATCATTTTCAGATTAAACAAACGCTTCATGAGAAATACCTTATTTGAGGCTAAGGGTTTTTCATATGATTTAGCCAAGGATTCCATCAAATCCTCATTTGTCTTTACTTCTATTATATTGAACACATATGGTTCGAGGCAAGCTAAATGGTTCCAGTGCCTTTCTATCGAATATTTCATTCTTCATCCGGACATACATTAGCATCTTTCTTTGTTTTTCCTTGAAATGGTTGCCATAGATCCTTTTGATACAAATAATCTTCCATCTACATCTTCCATAATTGATAATTCTAGCCATTGAGCTTTTCAACCTTTAATTTACCTTCTTCCATAGCTCCCACTCAAATCTAGAGGTTTCCTGCCAATCAACCGAATTGTGTGCAACTTTGATACCAGTTGTTAGGGTTCAAGCATATTGGAGAAATAAACATTAACAATTATATGCAAATTAAATAACCTAGAAATAAGAATAAAGAATAACCTGCAAAGATATCAACACAAGAATTTAATGTGCTTCACCAATATGGGCTACATCCATAGAAACTCGGAGTCATCCAGTAGTTTTATTATCTAGTGCAAAGCAGTGCAATCATGAACACCATCTGCTTAACATACATCCCAACCACTTATAACAAAGCTTTTGGAAGCTTCCACAAATTAGAGGTTTATAAAGTAATCTTTTATTTTATTAGGGTAAAATTATCTACCGACCCTTGATGTTAATGGGGAAAAACTTGATGTGTTAATAGTAAAAAAAAAAAATTGGGGTTACCCCAATCCCTATATCGGAGGCTACACCATGGAACCCCTGTTTTATTTTGGGGACTCACCTTAAAGACAAGGAGGATATGCAAAGGTGTACAATATTTCCATGATCCAGTCACCACATGCTCAACAATATGTGTATTATTTACCCATAAAAATAAGTGAGATAACACAAGACTCAAAAGAAAGGAACATGGGTTGTGAAGAAGTCCTTATGATGAGAGAGTTCCATTATCTAGAAGTCATCTCCCTAATCCAAGACTTGTAGAAGCACACTAAGTTTTTCCTTTATGTTTTGCCTATAGCCTTTTCCTTTACTTGGCGGTCATTGGGTTTTGATGAAAAGATTTGTTGGCTTGTCAGTTTCTCTTCTCAAGAAGATGTGTGAGGTGGTCAATCTATTTCTTCATACGTTTATGTTCATCATGGCCAAGTTTCTTACAATAAGCACATTTAACCTTTTCTTTCTTAGATTTTCCTTGATTTTGAAGAATTGTTAATGTCTACATTTGAAGCATTCTCTCCTTGGTTCTTTTGTTTCTTATTTTGTTTGACATTATCTTTTTAATCTTTAGTGCCCTAACTTGCAACCAAGGCATGACGCTTAGAAGGTTTGATAGTTCCCATTTGAACAAACTTGTCCTATTCTTTTGTGATTTCATTAGCAAACACAACAAGAGAAGGAATTGTGTAGGAAGCTCCTAGGGCACTTTTAGTGGCGTAGAATGTAGAAACAAAGACTGAATAGTCTGGGCCAAGTTTAGAGAGAATACTTAAGATCATCTTTTTATCATCTTTCTCAATTCCACAGTTTTTCAATTGCAATCTTATGGCCTTTAGTTTGGTGAAGAAGTCAAGTATTGTATCAAAACTTGAAGGACTTAACCCTTTTAGCTCATTCTCCTATTGATGATCTCCTAATTCATCTTATGTACCAAAGAGTTTTTCCAATATTTTCTAAACTTCATATGTTGAAGATAAAGATTCAACATGAAAGTGAAAATATAGAGATACACTAGTAGAATTTGGCAAATAAATGACTACGTGACTAAAAAATTTAGTCATGACAACTAAAAATGATTAAATTCTACTCATTTTTTGCAACATAGCTATAAATGACTAATTTGATCATCAGATAAAATCACAACTATAAATGACTAATTTTTTGCATCAAACTTTGTTTTTTGAGAGAAAATCTTCCTAGCCATCAATTTAGGCTTTAGTCGACACTTATGCATACAAATATATATATATAGATATATATATTTTTTATAAATGTGTAACAAAAATCAAACGATATAAAGACCACCATTTTCCTACAGTTTTTAACTACCACGTAGTTAGAAGAAATAGTCTGGGAAAACAAACAGAGGTTGAAGTGTTTTGAAGATGGAGATATTAAGTAGTAATCGAAGGGCTTTCCTAGTGGAGGAATCTCCTACCAGCAATGCTTCAAAGTACGGATCTAGAATGTGGCCAAATCTATCCTTCTATCAGACAGCTCCCCACCTAGAAGTATGTCTTGAGGATTTTGAGCTTTGTGTTGTGGATCGTCTCAAAGGTAAGCAAACCATTCTTAATTTTTTTTAAAAGTTGGATGTATATGTTATGCCTATTTGGGTATTTGAAAAATTTGATGTTGGGTGTTTTCGTGAAGTACTATTTGGCTATTTGAATTTTATGATGCTGGTTGTTTTGTTACTGGCTATTTGGGTATGTTTAAAAACTGATGCTCAGTATTTTTGATAGTGGTTGTTTGGGTATTTCGATGCTGGGTTTTCACTTGAAATGGGTTTTTTTTTTAAAATGGTACTGGATATTTTTCACTATTGAGATAACATTTTTTTTTAGAAACAAATGAGATCTCAACATTTTCTAGTATTACACGTAGTTTTCTAAATTTTTATTTTGTTATCATTTTTCCCGGGCATTAAAAAAAATTGATGTTTAGTGAACCCTTTGTTATTGACTATCTTCATATTTAAAAAAAAGACGTTGGGCGTTTTCTTTATATGGGTATTTAAAAAAATTGATATTGGGTTTTTTTTTCGCTGTTGAGTTAAAATTACTCTGACAAATAGATGATGCCTCAATCTTTCTGGTATTGCAACCTCACTAATCCACTAGAGTTATGGTTTATGTTTCTACAGAGGCCTAGGATTTGTACCCTAGTCATGCTCTTACCAATGCTTCTGTTGGTATTAAAAAACAACCTTAAATCTTGGGTCAGAAAATTAGCTATCTTGCCAGGGTGTGGTATGATCTTGGATTGTATCCTAGAGTGTGTGGGAAGCTTGTGTTTGATCATTAAGGTATGTAAACCTGATCAGGGAAATGTATCCTATATAGCATGGGTCTTGCTTTAATACTTCCCATAATGGTTATTAGCAGATCACATTATTATAGTTTGTGGTAACCCAAGATTGCATTCAAGTATGTAACAAATTTGGTTTGTAGTTTAAGTTGTACTTTTAAGTAACATTCATAAGGTTTAGAAATCTTGATGCCTCCTAAGTATCCATTAGAAAACATGGGTTATGCTTGAATGCACCACATAATTGATATAACACAATCACTCTGCATATCAACCCGAGTTATAGGATCTTTATTGCAGCAATAGGTAATTGCTCTTGGATCATGCTATCATTACATCGTAACCTGTTAAACTTGAGTCAACTGAATGCACCCCATAATTTTTATACCATAGGTGCACTGAATGTCCGCTGGAGTAATTGGACACCTAATTGTGATGATAGTGATTTATACATGAATTGTACTCATATGAGTGCCTCCATTTCTAGCACAACATAGCCACATTAAACTTGGGTCACACATGAATGCATCCTGTATTTTTTATAGCACAACTGTGCCACATGACCAATAGAGTTATGGATCATATAATTATAGTCACAAGAATTTGTTCATCATTTGTCCTCTTATGGTGATTACATTATCGTTACAACATAACCCTTTGGACTTATATTGCTCAAATCCTTACATTGCTTATTTTCTCTTTGTATGGATGGCAATTCAATGGCGATGGTTTGCATGCAGGTCATGCTCATATAAGTGCCTTCGTCACCATTACACAATAGTACATTGGAATTTCCTTTCTTGAACCTTTACTTCATTTTTTATTGTTAGGGTTTCTTAGTGATTATTCCATTTCCACATAGCATATTGATAAAAGAAACCAAGAAAAAAATCTTTTTTTTAGTTACCACCTGCTAACATACTTTTGGAATAAATGTTTGACTGCATTACTTCGAGTGTGAAGAATTTTGGTTTTTGCTTCTAATGCATTCATTAATAGTTGTAGTAGAAAGCTTCTTATGATGAAACCCATCTTATAAACTTGCTTTAAGCTACATTTAGGAGGCTTCATGGATTTTTGTGGTTTATACAACTTTTGTTTTGATAGTAATTGACATCGGATTCTTTCTGAAACTGAAATGATTTATTAATTATGGTTTTATGATGATTAAATATTTTATTTAGAAGGGGTTAATATGTGGCTTTTTTATGTGCAGGAAGAATAGATTGTGATGCAATGTTCGGGTATGGACGATTAAGAAAAATTGGATTGCTATCAGTGACGTAACTAGGTTGGGAGGTACACTCCAGGAGTTCATGCGAAGGAGGATCTTGAGATAAAGAAGTATTGGGAAACTAGGTATTATGCATGCGACGAATGAGAGTACCTTGAGCCAGTTTGAAACACTTTCGGGTGTTTTGGTTTGGAAGCAGAACCCGTGTGTAGGAATACAAACATCAGTGGACTGAAACATTAGTTTCCACTTGATTACATCTTAGGAGTTAGTTGATTACTTCAGATTCTTGGTCGATCACTCTGAATATCCAATAGAGAAAGTTCCTACATTCTAAAGATAAAATCATAAATCTGCTTGGTCCAATTTCAAGTCATGATATTATTTTGAAAAGTCCTAAAAGTTAAAACTGGTGAAGGTTGAGTTTATTGACTTATTCAAAAGTATTTCTATGAGTTGTCATTCACCATGTGCCTTATATTGATTTGTCCTTTGTTCTTCTCATGTGTTTGTTAAGTTTCCCAAGATTCTTGTTCTTATAAAAGATCAAGATATGTTTCATTTTAGTTAAGTTCAAAATTTGTGAATGCCAGAGAACCAAATTGTAAGGATTTTTCTTTTTAATTATACTTTCTGGCATTTGGCTTGATACAAATTGTTACTTTAGAATTATGGTATTTATTTTCTTCTAATGTTTTCAAACCTCATTTTAGGGAAGAGCTCTGAGGACGGTTCCTTCAAATGGAGACTACACTTTTCTGATATAGGTTCCATCTAGAAACACCAGAAGCTTAGGTAAGTTGCCATACTCAGAGAAAAAGTAGGAGTCATGCAATCACGAGATACTCATTTTTGGAACTTTGGTTAAGAACTTTAAATGTTTGGCTATGTGCACAGAGAATGTTCATGGAGGAGTGAAAACTTCCTTACAAAGCAACTTCCACAGCAGAGTTTGAGGTGAGTTGTACTTGCTATTTTATGTTGATATGGATATGTTCTAACCTATAGTTAATTGTTGTAGCATAATAGATAGGCTAAATAGTTGTTCATATACCATTGTTTCTAATTCAAAATTTTTATACCTTATTCTAGGAGCAAATCATAGGGGGATTCTATATATAAGACGCCATTGTTTCAAATTCAAAATTTTTGGCTCTTTCACAATTGTTTGCTTCATTTATTTGATCTAAGGCGGCTTGTTGTATAGAAGATGTTGTCAAAATCACAGTAAAATCCTTTATTCCGAGAAGATTGTTCAGAATATTCCCATCATAACAATGAAATAAAGCATTAGTCATTAACCTAAACTTTGCAAGAGTTTCATCAAATTCTACTTTTCCACTCTCTTTTCCATTTTGAATTTTATTCTCAATTTCATCCATGAAGAACCTCCTCAACCTACAGATCTTGATGTTAGCCATAACTTTACCAGGTGTTGAGGATAGCTTCGAGTTTTTACCCAAGCAACAATTGAAAAAATTCAGCCTTACCAGATACAATGTGTTGAAAATATCTTTGAAGTTATTCTAGAAAAGAGTTCCTTAGAGTATAATGTGCAATTTTGAATTAACCTTTTTCCATGAATTCCATATCTTTGACCAACTATTTTGAGCTTGATGACCTTCATCAAGAACAAGCAGACCTGGGCTCTCTAAAAGAAGTTTTCCAATATGCTTAGCCTCTTCAGGAAGGCTCACATTTGTCTCACAAGTTAGGTATACAAAATATTATAGCCAATAACAAGCACACTTTTTCTTCTATGCCACTCACGAAGCATCACCAAATGCCTCAAATTTTTCATTTTTTTTCCCATGATCTGGTTGCTCTAAGCTAGTTTTATATTCTTTTCATATTCACAGTTTGAATAAATTTCATTCCAAAAGGTCCTTGATTTGTTTAGCATGTAAACTAGAATGTCAATACTCCACTTCTTGAACTCTCTTTCCCAAGGGAAAATCATGTTTTTTGGAGCAATAATCAAAGGCCTGCTTCTAGGAAACAATTCCAGGTAGGTCTTTAGAAAACTTATTTCTCATGCTCCGAGCACAGGAAAAACATTTCTCATTATTTCTCATGCTCTAGGAACAAGGAATAGAAAACTTATAATGAGAAATGTTTTGCCTGTGCCCAGAGCATGAGAAATAAATTTTCTAAAGACCTACCTAGAATTGTTTCCTAGAAGCAAGCCTTTGATTATTGCTCCAAAAAACATGCTTTTCCCTTGGGAAAGAGAGTTCAAGAAGTGGAGTATTGACATTCCAGTTTACATGCTAAACAAATCAATGACCTTTTGGAATGAAATTCATTCAAACTGTGAATATGAAGAGATTATAAAACTAGCTAAGAGCAACTAGATCATGGGAAAAAAATTAAAAAATTTGAGGCGTTTGGTGATGCTTCGTGAGTGGCATAGAAGAAAAAGTGTGCTTGTTATTGGCTACAATCTTTTTGTATGCCTAACTTTTGGGACAAATGTGAGCCTTCCTGAAGAGGCTAAGCATATTGGAAAACTGCTTTTAGAGAGCATAGGTCTGCTCATTCTTGATGAAGGTCATCAAGCATGAAATAGCCAATCAAAGATATGGAATTCATGCAAAAAGATTAATTCAAAACTGTGCATTGTACTCTTAGGAACTCTTTTCCATAATAACTTCAAAGAGCTTTTCAACACATTGTATCTAGTAAGATTGAATTTTTCCAATTGTTGCTTGGGTAAAAACTCGAAGCTATCCTCGACACCTAGTAAAGTTATGGAAGCAACAAGATCTATAGGTTGAGGAAGTTCTTCGTGGATGAAAATGGGAATAAAATTTAGAATGGAAAAGAGAGTGGAAAAGTAGAATTTGATGAAACTCTTGCAAAACTCAGGTTAATGACTGATGCTTTTATTCATTTTTATGATGGGAAGATTCTGAATAGTCTTCCCAGAATAAAGGTTTTACTGTGATTTTGAGAGCATCTTCTATACACAAGCTATCTCAGATCAAATAAATGAAACAAACAATTATGAAAGAACCAACAATTTTGAATTTGAAACAATGGTGTCTTGTGTGTCCATCCATCCATCCACATATAAAGGTCTTAGGAGAAAATCATAGGGGGAGTCTATACCTTATTCTATCAATCTCATTCTTGAATGGTTGTTTATAATGGAGGTGTGGTATAGTTGGTGATGCACAACTTAAAGATTGCTATGATAGTGTTATGCTTTCAGGGAAATGAGTGTATCTGTCTCTTCACATTTTTGGTTCACTTATTGTTGGTTGTTGGTGATTCTTGTTACATATCAGTATGTTGGTTATTATCTTGATATCCATTGTGATCAAAAGAACAGTGAAGTTCATTGCATAACTCATGACCATTTTGCAATGCTATGATCCAATGCTCTTTTACTTCTTACTCATTGTGTTATCAATCACCATGTGAAAATGACTTAGAGGACAGATCTTTGTCACCATTTGATAGTAAATTTCATTGTTTTTGGACTGTTTGTTATGATTCAATCACTATTTGACAATGTTCTTCCTTTCTCATTCCTATAGGATAGAGGACAATTCACAGTTTGTAACTCTCTAACAACAATATTCATTTCAGTGATCTCAATCACCTAATTCAATATGTTATCTTCTTCATTTCTTAGTGCTAACAATGCCTACATAGTGTTTTCTTAGTCATAGTTACAGTGCTCCTTCATTTGAAGATAGTATGTTGCTTAGATAGTAATGTTTCAGTGAATTCATATTTGGTCTTGCAAATGTCTTGTTGCACTTGTAGAGTTTTGTTGTGCATAATATGTAGTCAAGATGCCTTCAAATGGAGCTCTTTTGCAGAGGCAGTAGGATAATGGTGTCAATAAAATAACAGTGTTAGTGAGAGGTATGACAGTAGATACAATGAGAATGGTAGGTATAATGCTTTGATAGTAAAAGAATCAGTTATCTACCACCATAGTGAAAAGTTAGCAATTGCATTTGGTTTATTAAACATGGCCCATAGTACAACTATTAGAGTTGTTAAGAACTTTCAAGTATGTTCTGATTTTCACACTGCATCTAAATTCATCTCCAAGATTGTTGCAAGAGAAATTGTTTTGAGAGATGTGAACCATTTCCATCATTTTTAACAGGGACAATGTTCTTGTGGAGAATATTACTAATGCTAAATGAAACAATTTGAAAAAACTTGTATAGCTAATATTTTCATGGACATCCAACAATATAAAGGGACATCCATCAAGCACTTGTGTGGGGATTTTTTTGTCATATATTTGTCAGTTACAAATTTTACATGACATACCTTGAAAATCATGGAAGCATAGACAAGGCAAATGAGAACCTATTTCAAATACCTCAAAAGAAATGTGTTCATCACAGGATATACTTGGTTAAGATATATTCAAAATGGTTTCTTTTGAAAATTCTATAATTTTTTTAAATACAGTGGGTGGTGTAAATCAACTCCTCCTTTAAAAGTGCCATTTAATGTACCTCCATGTAAAAGCTGCCGCGTTTTATTTATTTGTCCACTGATCTCTTTGGAAATCTTGAATTAGAAACTTTCCACATCGACCTATGAAACTTGAAAGAGTTCTGAGAGTTCGTTGCCTTCATAATATCATATTTCTTTGAGGAATTTTTTGAAACAGTTCGCTTGCCTTGTCTATGCTTCCACATTTTCATGTATGTCTAGCATGGCACTTGTAACTACAAAATATGACAAAAAAATCCTTGTTGTTAGGCTTGATGGATGTCCATTATTACTGGATATATGATGTAGTGCACACATTTAAGCCCATAATTTTTAAGCCTATTTTTCCTGTTTCATTTAGCATCTAATGTCTCCACAAAGACATTTTTCCTTGTTTAAAATGATGAAAATGATTCCCATCTCTAGAATAATTCTTTAACAATCTTGGAGATGAATTTAGATGAAGTCTTGAAAATCAGAACATATTACAGAAGGTTCTAACAACTCTAATAAGTTGGGGCCATGTTTATAAATTAAATACAATTTACTAACTTTCACTATGGTGGGATAAAATGATTCTTTTCTCTTCATCCATAGTATTAGAAACAAAGTCTTGAATACTTGAAATGTATTTGCCTTAATTTGACAATGAATTTCTCCAATTTTGCATGGCTCTCCCATGTTTGCTTAGATGTAGAAGTCATCTCCTAAGGCAAAAGCATGTACCAGGCTTGTGCCCTTCAATCCAACTACATGCAGTTATCTTTTTTAATTCCTCTATCTTTCTTCAATATCCTTACTATTTGAACCTCACCACACCTGCCCACTTCTACACATATGTTTTAGAGAAGAAACATAAGTTGCAACATTTTTAGGATCCAACTAAAAAAGCAGTGTTGTTGGAATACTTAGCCTATATTCATATATGATCCACAAGCACCAAAGGTTTAACTGGCATCTTAGTAATAATGTTTAGGGTGTCCTCAAGATAGCCAGCACGAGCATGAATGTCAACCATGCACACCTAATGATCAATTGTATATGTAATGCAATAAGGTTTATTGACTTTTAATACTATCATTAACAAAATTGATAATATTTAAAAGGGGATCTTCTTTAAAATATGCTTTCAAACCTGACAACTGTTTTTGTTTGTTTCAGTTTTGTTTTACTGTATTGGAGATGCACTAGGCACTCTTAATGTTACATAATTTTTGGATTATTTTCTTTCTTCAATTCCACTGACCATTCTTGGCCTCTAGTCAACATTGATATCTATGTTATTTCAATTAAAATTGGGGTCTACAACTGGGATATTTGCTAGGGAATTCAATTGGGAGTTGGGTGAATCAACACGGTTTTGGACTTTTGACATTATTGGAGGGTTAATGTCTTCATTTGTAGGGGTCACAGGAGGAAGTGAAGTGGGACTTTGCTATGGTTGATCAGGGGATGACCTTCCAACTCCTAACAAAGTAGCCTAGTTGGTGAAGTTAGTGTTTGTCAAGAAGATAAGGATTTACGACTCTAATGTGTAGGTTGTTACTTGAAACACATCAAACATTTTCCATAGTAGTTTAATGTAAATCAAAATATTGTTTCTTGGAAAGTTGTGGTTCTGAATCCTGATTTCCTTATGTGCAAGTCCTTCAGGCATTTGCCAACACTAGCATTAAGCTCATGATAAAATGTTGACATGAACATAAATAAAATGATAGTTTTTGGTGGTAAACATAATCTTGAATACATGAATGTGTCAAACCAAACAAAATCATATGATAAAACTATTTACTTAAGATCTCCATACAAAATGACATAAAACAAGAGAGAAAATATAAAGATATGCACTTTTCACATCTTCGATAATAATCCCTTACTTTAAAATAATTATAACTATTCATTCACCTAACTAAATCCAATAACACTAATTCGAAACAACATTTACCATACATAGCTAACTCATTATAATCAACATGCCAATTACTTACATAAAAATCTATTTATAACATAAATATTAATATATTAAATAAACATACCAACAACTTAAACTCTTTGATATCGACCACCTTCTTATCTTTACCTCCCTTAGAGAGTTGAAACCCAAAAAAACCATTACACACTTTGTACATTTGTTAGGTAGTTAAAGTTTCGGAGTGCCTAAGATATGACTTTGGATTCCTTGAATGTGAAACTTTATTGGGAATACCTATTTACATTTCTTTTTGGCTTTAATGGTAATACAAAATATTTGTACATATAGCATGGGAGTCGTGTTGGTATGAGATGGGCACGTGTCAGTTTGTTTCCTCCACATTTCGAAACACCAAGATAAGAGGGTGCCTCGTGGCTACTAAATCACCGTCTCTTGCAATTGTGGGGACCCAACTTTGGAGACAAGCTTAAATAAGTGGGGACCAAATGGTTTAATTTTTCAATAATCTAGTACTTTTGTTTTTATATAATATATTATAATATTATGGGGGTTATACATATTAAATAGAAGTCATTTTTTCATCATATTTTAATAAGTCGGAGATTCAATTAGTTAGTTATTTTAGAGTCTATTTTGGTTCAATTGTACCTTTGAATTATTTGAATCTTGATAAATGACATAATCAAGAAACGTACCATCATTCTTTTCAATTAAATTATAATATTTAATGTTATAATTTTATTAATATATAAGAATAAAGGTTGAAATTCAAAATAATTAACTTGGTGAAATTGAAAAAAACGTTAATTTACTTGTCAACAAAGACAACCAAAAGTTTTGGAAAAGAAAAAAATCAAAATAAAAGACCAGTTTTCTAATTTGATCTTAGATACCAATTTTGATACTAACTTTTAACTTTTTCTATTCCATTCATGCATGGTTCCATAGAATAATATGTTTGAAGGATTTTTGTAAAGAAAACCTTATGTTTCATAATTAAGATGATTCTTTTCCCTTGTGGGCGGCTATAATATTGGGTAATAGTTCATGTGAGTCAATATTAAAAGATAAACCTAATCTATTTAAAAGTCACAATACAAGACTTTAACACCTATAAAAGGGCTTTTATGCTAAAGTTTTCATCTAAAATATAGCAAAACTATTTTACCTACCTAAGAGACATATTATGAGTTTTCCAATTTGATCTTGGATACCAATTTTGATACTAACTTTTAATTTTTTCTATTCCATTCATGCATGGTTCCATAGAATAATATGTTTGAAGGATTTTTGTAAAGAAAACCTTATGTTTCATAATTAAGATGATTCTTTTCCCTTGTGGGCAGCTATAATATTGGGTAATAGTTCATGTGAGTCAATATAAAAGGATCAACCTAATCTATTTAAAAGTCACAATACAAGACTTTTAACACCTACAAAAGGGCTTTTATGCTAAAGTTTTCAGCTAAAATATAACAAATAATTGACAAGGAATTTCAATAATAAGAGGTTCATTTTTTTGCATGTGAGGAATATTTGGTGCCACCCACCAAACACAAATTTATATTTTGCATAGGTGAATGTTTGCATATGGAAGAGAATACATATCTTTAGGATAATTAAAATATAATAATTTCTTTTATTGGAATATTGAAATTAAATAAATTAAGGGATAATATTTAGTCAGCTTTTGGAAGTAAAAAAGTGATGTCAAAGATTTTGAGAATCAATTTGTTATAATATAAAAAATTAGAATATATTTAAATGATTGTTTTTAGAATTTGTAAATTAATTACAATAGTAAATTATATGAGTGCAAATTTGATGTGCATGAGTGTGAACTTAAATATCATGTAACTTGTAAGATTAAATTAGTAGGAAATAGATTGTTAGAATTTGCTTGCTTCAATTCTTTGATGTCTAATTCTTGATAAGGATTCAAAGTACTTCGGAACATCTTTTAGAACATGTCTCTTAAGTTCGACTTCTAATTGGACTGATTCAATGATATTGGAACAAGGAGTGAGGACAATAAGAAACTTGCAACAAACCTAATGCGATGTATACTAATGTAATTCTCTAATAATGTTGTTATGATGTTTTCAATTATACTTCATGATGATTATTTGATTACCCTTAATAACTCTTAAATAATTTCAATGAATAAATTAATATCATTAAAGATAACATAATACAAAATCAATATAAATGTGTGTTAGGTCAGCCCGCAACAATTAGTGAAATAATCATGTAAAAATGAAATTTTAAAATTTAAGGTTAGATCTATGATTGCATAGATCATTTACATCAAATTTGTAAATTTGGATCAGATTTAAGGTGATAGATGAGGGATCTAGGGATCATAACCAATATCAGAGATCAACAACAAGAAGATAAAGATCAAATTTATGATGATAGATGAATGATCTACAAATGAGAACTGATTTATGAACATTAATGAAAATAAGATCAAGATATACTGATATTGTGAAATAAATTCATACAAAAATATAATATTTAAAATTAATTTTACATCTAACAAATTTTTATATCTAATTTAATAGTATAAATTAAAATCTAATTTATTAAAATGATAATATTATTATACATTTAACTAATTTTCATATCTGCATCACTAGTATATACTTAAAAAAACATGTTACAATCCAAACATATTAACTTTGACATAAAAAATGTTAATTTACTTATCAATTAAAACTAACAAATAAGAAATAAAATCATATTTAAAAGACATGTATATAAAATAAGTTTTCTAATTTAAAAATAGATATAAATTTTGATGCTGACTTTTGATTTTTTCCGCTCACATTCATGTATAGGTAGTTCTAGAACTAATTTTTTATTTTTTATTTGGATATTTGTATTTAGAAACCCGTGTTTAAAATCGGAATCAAAGATCTTTTGCCTTGTATTTGTTCACGAGAGAAAATATTGAAATGTCTCAATACATAAAAGAGTTTTTATACTAATTTTTTATTATTAAAATTAATAAAATTATTTTGTCCAATTGAAAAGGAATTTCACTTACAAAAGATTCATGTGAAGAACATTTGGTGCCTCCCACCAAACAAATATTTATATGTAAGATTTATGTTTTTTTATATTTTAGTTTTTAAAGTTTATATTTGGATGAGTGAAGGGGATTAATGGTGTGATGTGTATTTTTAGTTTGACATAAAATCAATTTTCGTGGGTTTTGTTGTGATTTTCACGCTTCTATTTTATTATCAAAATTAGTAAACCTTATCTTATCATCAAAATTAGGAATCCCTTTTAACCATTTAGAACTTTTTGCTAATCCTTATTCTATATTTTAAATCAATTCATTTTTTTATTGTATGATTATATTTTGGATAAATAGAAGTATGAAAATGGATTTTTTTGAAGTGTTCAAGCTTTTGTTTTTCCTACAAAAAATATTAATTTTTAAGGGCTTTGTGTGAGTTGCAAGTTGCAAATTAGGCTCAAACTCTAGTTTGCAAGTTAAAAACCACACTTAAACCGTACTTTGCAACTTTGTTTAAAGTGTAGTGTTTCATGTGCTTTGCTATTTTAACTCGTAATTGTGTTTTCTTGATCTTTTTGCCCCTTTTTGTCAATTTATCTACCATTTTCACTTGCAATTGGCTTATTTTGGTAATTTTCCTTCACGTAGGTTTATATTCACACTATTGATTCATTTTCTAGCTAGTTGCCTAGGTTTCTCTAAAGATTAGCCAAGTCCTATTATCAAGAAGCTTAGATCAGTGGCCAATGGACGAGAGATTCATCTTAGACTTTTCTCCCCTACACTTCAGGCTCTACAAAACTTAGGGGGTCACCCTTAATGAAACTAGATGTCAATCTTCAAATAATGGTGCAACATAGTGTCCAACAGATAAACTTCACAATAAATAATAAGAGTTTGTATGGCTACATTCATGAATTGTACATCCCCTGTTCTCATTTCAATTATGGTATGAAGTGAAAAATAAAATAAACATAAAACATAAAATATAAATGGTTGCTTAATTTAAGATTTATTTCTAAGGATGGGGAAAGAAAACAATGCAAGATCGGTACCTACCTTGGGCAATATAGTTACATAGCATGCACTCATATTCTAATGCTATAACACAATTTCTTGATAACCTATTAACATCTATCACCTCATGACATAAAGGTATTCTTTGGCATGTTATTAAATTCTTCTTAATGATCCATTTGAAAACACAATACCTTCACTATCTTCACACAAACATTTACACCACTCCTTGAATGGACAACTAACATATAGATAGTTCAAACAACAAATATGCTTGAAGAGCCTCAATAGCCTTATTACTTTGATTCAAAAGATATTGTATCTCAAAGTTAGAGACAATTACATAACAATATATAGTTTATATAATTTGCAATCAAGTTACAAGAACATTACAATACTTTGACATAGAACAAGGCTCCACCCTTGGCACTTAACACTTTATGTACATAGCTTTTTTCCTTGACCAAAATTTAGAACCTCTACAAATGAGCACAAGAGTCCCTTTTATTCTAGAGAGAAACTAGAAAGATGTGCCCAAGAAGAGAGTCTAATACTCTTTGAGCCTCCACCATGCCTTCACATTGATGGCTTCTAAATATGCATGTCAAAGGATGGAGATCATAAAAAAATACAGAAAGGGATGGCTCTCTGACATAAAGGAGCATGCAAAACATAAATGAAGCATGACAACGAAAATCATTTCCTAAATCTACACTCAAAGCATTAAAATCCCTTTCCATAATATTAGAAAATAAGACTAGACATCTGAGGAGAGACGCTGGGAATTAATTTGACATTTACAAAATGAAAATAGGCCCATTAGGAGCATTATTAGAATTTTGGGCCCAAACCAACCATTGGCTTAAACATTAAATGGTTCACCATCTCCAAAGGTCATCTATGTTAGACATCAGGCTTGCAAGGAATTGCTTGTCAAAAAGGTTGGTGAGAAGAGCATCCACAAACTAAAAACCCCAAAGAGAAAAACCTTTATCAAGCATTGGATTTCATACTCATCGTATATCACATACCATGTTGATGAAGAAGATAGAATGAAGAACATCAAAACGGTAACCCCCAAAAAACATCATTTTTCAAACATTAGGCTTTGGGTCTGACACTTGTTGGAAGAATGGAAGGAGGAAAGAGAGATGTCGAGGATTGGGGAGGAGACTTAACCTTTATCATGAAATTGTGATAAAGGATAAGAGGGAGACCCAATCACTAAAGGCCAAAGATATAACATCGAGGATTGAGGATCAAAAGGAAGGTTTATGTCTTATCATAAGAATAAGATAAAAGATAAATTAGAAAGATCAGATCACTAAAGATCGAAGATAATGTTGGTTTTAAAAACCTTGTCGGGGTTCAAAGGTGGTTTCAAAACCTTTGTCAAAATTTGATAAGGTTTCATAACTTTCAAAATTTTGACAAAACTCTTGTGTTTCAAAGTTTCAAAGTGTATTTCTCAAGCGTCAATCAATATATCCAATTTCAAAACCTTTGTTAGGGCCTGAAAAGGTTTCAACAACTATGTCAAAGTCCATCATGGTTCTCAAAACCATGTCAGAACTTGACAAATTTTAGAAAACCTTTCAAATTTCTCACAAAACTTTATATTTTTAACGCATTGGCCCATAAGCTCAGTTTTGAAACCTTTGTCGAGGCTTGACAAGGTTTCAACAACCACTTCAGAGATTGAAAAAGTTTTCAAAACCTTTCAAAGTTTCGACAAATAAAATGATCATTTGTGGTTTCATTATGAGGCTTCAAAACCACTTTTGGATCTTGACTAAGTTTTTGAAACCATTAAAAACTCCGATTGGTAATTGGATGAAAGACTTAAGATTTATCACAAAGTTTGTGATAAGAATAAGAAGAAAGGTCAATTTTTGAAAGCTTAAGGGATTAGGAGGAAAGCTTAAGACTTAAGATGAAATGGTGGTAAGGGGTAAGGAAGATGGTCAATCCCTGAAGTCTAAAACTTTAATACATGTTTTGAAAGATTTCATCAGAACTTTGGAAATTGGGGGAGGAAAAGGAAGAAGAGCTTGAAAGTGGTAAGGGCTAAGAGTTAAGGTTGATGATAAAAAATGAAACACTTATGCAAGTTCAATGGATTTGAAAGGGAAAGAAGAAGGAACCTGTGAGTGATAGAGATGGTAGCAAGCATGCAAACAATTGAAAGCCCTAAAGTTCAAAAAGTTCAATACTTAGCCAATTTTAGAATTTTTGTAAATGGGTCTTTTACTATAGCTTGGCAATGGGGAAATACAACTATCAGAGGCACTTGAGCATGATACACCATTAAGGTTTCTCAGATCGATTATAATTGATTGGAATCACAATAAGGTGGAATAAAGTGACAATTAAGCACTATAAATTCATCAAATGTATATGTGCCAACAGTGGCTCTTGTTCAGGGATGCATGTTGTAGTGAAGCATGGCGAGATTCCAGATCTTCGGGGTACAAACTATGTGCCTTTGTCCATTGGGCACTACAACAACTCATATATACTACATTGAAACCCATACTTTTAGACCTTGAATGGTGGCCCCAAGCCCCCAAAAAAGGTAGAAAAATAATTTTCCTTTGTCAAATACCTTGTTCTCACTAGAATACAACTCTAAATCAAAATTAAAAAATTCTCCTTTTTTTTCTCACTGGAGTTACCACTATCACTGCTTATCAAACCTAAATTCATTCTTCTTTCATTTTTTTTAGGTTTGATAAAATTGGAAATTTAGGAATCAATTGGAATGCCTTATGATACATAACACCATGCATGCGATATTTGTCCACCATACCAAAGTCATAATTACTATGACATCCATCTGCAACAACTTCACTATTATACAACATTAAAAAATTATCAACATGTATAGGAAAATGAAAATACTTATACTCCACAAAATATAGGTAACTATAAACATCATCTATCTCTTCCAGTTCCATGTCAAAATTGAATTATTTATAAGAAATACTATCATTATGCATTAGCTTTGACCTAGAAAATATCTAGATTCTATGTCATGATCCTTGCATGAATTTCTAGTCTCATGAGTATTCCATATATTGACAAACTCTTCTATCTCATCACCATGAAGACTTGCATTAATATTATCTCCAACATTTGAAAAATTAGCATGATCAAGTACACCACAACAAGGCTGATTATAGGCCTCATCCACAAAGAGCATATCTACCCCATATCCCTCATTATGCTCATATCCAAGTAAACTTGGAGTTTCATTGTTCTTTATAACATCATCTTTATTTTCTTAAGAAAGGATATTCA
The DNA here is from genome assembly GCA_007258455.2 of Sequoia sempervirens. Lineage (NCBI taxonomy): Eukaryota > Viridiplantae > Streptophyta > Pinopsida > Cupressales > Cupressaceae > Sequoia > Sequoia sempervirens. Next base: position 39,147 of record VDFB02105957.1, read on the forward strand.
ACTCACCTTGGATTTTAGCATCTAACCCTTCCATACAAAGTTTTGATAATCTTATACCATTAGCGTAATCTGAATTGATATGACCATTCAAAAGGATACCAAGACTATCATAGGTCTTCATAATATCACCGTGCAATTGTGATCCTTCAAGAATAATATCATCATATTCATTGAAGCACTTCTCACTTAAGGAGAACAATTCTACCCCTTCCTCTTGAAAGCATTCATAGTCACCAGAGTTACAAACAAAATTATAGTCACCTTGATTAGCCAGACAAAGTTGTTCCTCATCTAGCTAAGAACTTGCATCTACAACACTAATACTATCATCATGAAGAATTAAAACTTTAGAATTAGTATGATCAATAAGGTGACCATAAAATAAATCCTCAATTTTTAGTGCACTTTCAGATGATATTAATGCATCTGATTTAAAAGATTCATCGTAACATATCCTTTTCTCATTAATGAGTGAGAATGTGTTATTAGTAGCATCTGCATCAATGCAGTCTTTCTCTGATATAGAGAGTTGGCTCTCTATTTCTGTATTTTCAAAACCAATATAAGGCATGAATTCACATATTTTATTCCTCTCATCATACCTTACATCTTGGCTACTATTATTGTAGTCTTCATCTACACATATTTGTTTTTGGGCTGACCATTGCAAGAAACAACATTACTTTCTGTCATATTGTCTTCATTCCTTTGATCGGATAGGAAAAGAGTATCAATGCCATCACACATTATAGATGTGAATTCATTTTAATCCCTCATTTTCATCTCAAAAAATAAAATCCATTCATATATCCATTCAAATCTAGAAGGGTCCAATTCTTGTGATGTACTCAGACCTAGCTCAAGATTCTCATGAAATAAATTAATATATAGTAATTCATCAGGTCTCTGTGATTTTGGTACTGCAAATAAATCTTTCACAAATTTATCATAAAAATCATATGAGGATTCATCCTCATATATTCTTGTATCAAACAGTGCATCACTAGGTGATATATACTCAACCCTATGTTCAAACTCCTTTTCAAAATCTTCTTGAATATGAATATGTTTACTATCAAATGATCATTCATTATTCCTTCAAACTGGTCAATGAGTAGTATTCTAAATTCTTGCCACGAAAATATATAATGCATTGGCAAACTAGAAAACCAACATTCAACATCATTTTCTAAAGACCTTACAAAAAGTTTCATGACAACATCCTCTTCTTTTATTGGCAATCCTTTATCAAATCAATGAAAAATTATAAATTATTTGATGTTGACTCTTCATAACCTCCTCTGAAATTTGGAAAGTATTCATTTATACATCTAGGAACATGGTGTGGATGACCTTGGATTCCACTAAAATTCAAAGGCCCATATCTCTCAACAGAGAAATTTTTTCTCTAAGGATATGACTGTTGTTCTATCATGACATTATGGCTTGTAGAGGGAGGGCCAAAATGGTTATACATATTTGAAAATGAAGACTTATCCCCTCTACAACTATCTATTTCTCAGTATCTCTTTATCCCTTTCATGTAGTGACATTTATCATTGAATAAGGGAATACGAGTTTTCCCAGGACTTTCTTGTAATTGACTTTCAAGTACACAACTTTTCCTCTTGAAGAAAGAAAGAAATAAAACACCTAGAGTTGTATTACAATTGCTACAAATATTCTTTCTTTGACTGGAAGCTTTGTAAGCCTTATCTCTTCTTCAACATTCATTAGGTTCATTTATAGAGTCACCACCTCTCTTCAGAGGACAAAATATTAAAATAACTAAAATCTCCTCAAAGATCAATTTCATTCCAAGTTCACTCCACCAACATAGCAACTTCACATATATGCTACAAAAACTCCTTCAAGTAGGAAGGTCCTCAATATCATAACCAAATATTCAAATTAGTAAATTATTAACTCTTTCCCAAATGGATATTGCCTCTATCATTCCCAATGGATTCACTAATCTGTTGGTTGGCCTAAATTTGATGGCCAATTTGAACTCCATAGTCACAATATTAATCTCAAGGTTCTAAATATTTGAAAATATTTTTTATTCCATAATAGAGTCACCAATCTATTGGTTCTTTTTCCAGCTGGTTGCCTAGGTTTCTCTAAATATTAGCCAAGTCCTATTATCAAGAATCCTATATCAGTGGCCAACAAATGAGAGATTTATCTTATAATTTTCTCCCCTACACTTCAAGCTCTACAAAACCTAGGGTTCACCCCTAATGACACTAGATGTGGATCTTTATCTAATGATGCAACATAGTTTCCAATAAATAAGCTTCACACTAAATAATAGGGGTTTGTATAATACATTCATGAATGGTACATCCCTTGCTCTCATTTCAATTTTGGTATGAAGTGAAAAAAAAAAGCATAAAATATAAATAGTTTCTTAATTTAAGATTTGTTTATGAGGATGAGGAAAGAAAAAAATGTAAGATCGGTGCCTACCTTGGGAAACAAAGTCACATATCATGCACTTATATTCTAATGCTATAACATAATATTGATAAATTACCAACATTTATCACCTCATGACATAAAAGGTCTTCTTTGGAATGTTATGAAATTCTTCTTAATGATCCATTTGAAAACACAATAACTTCACTACCTTCATGCAAGCATTTACACCACTCCTTGAATGGGTCCAACAAATAGATACCTAGTTCAAACAAAAAATATGCTTGAAGAACCTCAATAACCTTATTAATTTTATTAAAAAGATATTATATCTTATAGTTAGAGACAATTACATATCAGTATATATTCATATAATCTATGATCAAGTTATATGAGCATTATAATCCATTTACTTAAAGAACGAGGATCTTTACCATTGGCACTTAACACTTTCTTAACATAGATTTCTTCCTTGACCAAAATTTAGAATCTCTAAAAATGAGCACAAGAGTATCTTTTATTATAGAGAGAAACTAGAAAGACGTGCCCAAGAAGAGTGTCCAACACTCTCTGATCGTCCATCGTGTCTTCACATTGATGGCTTTTGAATATGTGTGTCAAAGGATGTAGATCACCCACAAAATTTGTAGCAATATATGACAAGGGATGGCTCTTTGATAGAAAGGAGCTTGTGAAACATAAATGAAGCATGGTCACCATAATCCTTTCCCAAATATGCACTCAAAGCATCAAAATTCCCCACCGTAGTCTTAGAAGCTAAGATTAGATGTCTAAGGAGAGTCATTGGGCATTAATGGCATTTACAGACTAAAAACACACCCATTAAGAGCATCATCAGAATTTTAGGCTTGAACCAACCATTGGATTAAACATTAAATGGTTCACCAGTCCTAAAGGTCATCTTTGTTGGACATCGAACATTGAGCCTACAAGGAACTACTTGTCAAAAAGGTCAGTGAGAAGAGAATCCATGAATCAAAAACCTTGAAGAGAATTTTTTTTGTCAAGCATCAAGCATCAAACCCACCACATATCACATACCACGTTGATGAAGAAGATAGCATGAAGAACACTAAAATTGTGACCCTCAAAAGATAACTTCTATCAACCATCAAGACTTGTTTCTAACACTTGTTGGAAGAAGGGAAGGAGGAAAGAGAGATGTTGGGGACCGAGGAGGAGACTTAACCTTTATTGCAAAATTTTGATAAAGGATAAGAAGGAGACCTGATCATCGAAGGCCACATATATGACATCACAAATGTGGGATTGAAAAGAAGGATGATGTCTTATCATAAGAATAAAACAAACATAGAAGAACGATTCGATCACCAAAGCAAAAAGATAAATTTGGTTTCAAAAACCTTGTCAAGGTTCGAAGGTGGCTCAAAACCTCTGTTGGAATCCAACAAGGTTTTCATAACCTTTCAAAATTTTGACAAAACTCTTGTGTTTCAAAGTTTCAAAGTGTATTTAGTCAACTAGTAAATAATTTATACATTCATCCACCAATTTAATTAAAATAATGAAAGTCAATCTTGCAAGTGACTTGAAGTGCACAAGGCTCCAAAAATAACCTTTCAAATCTCCAACCTTCATCAATAATTGATCAAATCTACACCCTACATCTCTTCTGCATCCTTGTCCTAATCATGTGCACCAATCACATGATTTCACTTACTGCATTATCATTCTTCCCTACATGAGGATCAATCCTAAACCTCCATCTCACAATATCTAATATCATCCATCCATCCAACCTATCCAAAATCTATAAATTCACCCATTCACAAGCCATTTTCAAGGTCACAAAAGGTTTGTGTGGAAAGAAGATCTTTACTAGATCAACAATGAAACCATCAACAAAAAATTAGCCAAAAAATCCACAAACAATAGAGACTACTGAATATGATCTAAAATCTTAGTAGCATCTAAATTACTAGAGACTACTGTTAGAATTTAGTGTTGTACACCATTATATAAATTAATTATTATAATTTTAATTAAATAATTATTTAGTTGTGGTGAACCTGGGAGGTGTGTTTAGCCACACTAGGTAATTATTTGGGGACCACTTGTAAAGTTGTATTGTAACATTGGGTAATTATTTTATGTGTGGGAGACATGGATAATAATTTAATACTGGGGAAATATTTAATAAAGTGAAAACTTAGTATCCAATATTAAATGAGGGGTCAATGTTTTTGTGTTCACATGGTTATATCTTACCACTTAGTTTTATTTGTGTGAGCTTGAGTCTATAAAAGAAAGCACATGATTAGTGGTTAAAGTTGGTTAGGTGAGTGGACTGTCATTATTGAGTATTTATATGGAGTTTATATGTGAAGCATGGCATGGTATGTGTGGATTCATGCTTGGACACATGGGGGATGCATTGGAGAGGCTTGATGTTTCAAAAGTATTAATTGTAACTTTGTAAGTGCATGCATTATTTTATTGTTGAATAATAGATGGATTATGGATGCTTTTGGAGGCTGATTTTTTCTCCCTTGAGGGTTTTTCAAAGGTATATCTTGTGTTGTCTTGTGGCTTGTATATTTGATCTATGCATTTGGTTATTCTTTAAGCTTATATGCATGATTTTCTTTCCTCGGGTTATATAGGAAATTGATTAAATGAATTGGGTATTATGTATTATTTCCTAACAGGTGGTATAAGATATTTCATGTTTATGAGAGGTATGAGCTCCCAGGTTTTGTTATAACCCTTGTTTGAGTAGATAATTTGGTGCAAATTTTGATCCATGGTTATGCAGGATAGATTTGAGGCATTAAAAGATATGGAACACATGTACAAGTGTTGTTATGAAGATTTTGGGGTTTCCAAATTTGTTGGGTTTATTACAGATCCAAGGATTGAAAAATTTAGGTCAAAAGGGTTTCTTGGATTGTGCTTTCATATGAGGGTTTTGTAGAGGAAATTTTATAGATGACCTCTTGAGACAAATCGAACCTCACCATTCGATCCGGGATGACCGAGAAATGAAGATTCCTATAAAATTTTCCCTACTTTGGACACTTTAAAAAATGCATTTTTTTACCCGCAACCCACCCATACGATTGTACAAGTTGAGTATAAAATTTACAAAAAAATAGAATTTAAAAAAATTGCAAATAAAATAAAATTGAATTTCTTTTAATTTTAAAAAATATATAAAAATGTGGGGGGTCTATAGATCCCCTATGGTCTCTATTGTGTGGTATGACAATCCAGTACATGTCTTTCAGACCTATCAACTTTGTTGGTCATCGACAAGGCTTCCCCTAGCTAGCAATTGCTAAGCTATCATGAATGAGCTCCTTGCTCCTCCCTTCAGCCCACCCCACACTACACCACCAGCGGTGGCCCTGATCTTATGGGACCACCTTGTCTAGCCCACAAGGCTTCAAAATTAAAACTACAGAAATTTAGATGAAATTTAAAATGGTTAAAGTCACCACTATTACTAACTTCTGATGTGGTGCCGTAACTTTGATGATGGAGTTCATTGTCTTATTTTCTGTTGTTTTATGCTTTTAGACATTATCATACAATCCTTTAAGACAAATACTCTGATCTATGCTATCTTTCATGCTTATTATACAACCTAGGACCCTAGAAATTATATTAATGGAAATATAGTGATGATATAAGTAGCATTGCATGGTTTTATATGGTATGCATGGTGGTTGGAATTATGTTTAATCATGGTAATTACCTTTGTGTATGTTTTGTGGATTAATCTTTTATTGAAGAGACAGCAGCCCACAACTCTTTGGAAGTTGTAGCTCATAGCAAGGAGGGCTTGGATGGCAGCTTGGGGGAAGTGCCAGATCAAGCTGAGTGTAATAACTACCATGTGGAGGCACTTGATGGAGTTATTTGTGCATCATTATGACAGTTAATAAGGCATTGAGAAGAATAATTATTTTTCTATCAGGATTTAGGATAACTGTTTGTGTGTTCCACATGCAGATCTATTTTGTAGAGTTTCAATTCTATTATAATTCTTGTTTCTTTTCAGTTGCAGTTTGAATAATTCAATCTTAATTGCATACTTTGGTATCTAGAGAGTTGTAGTTAATGATTTCAGTTAGGAGTTGTGTTTAGAATAAACTCCCCCTTGCTTGTATATAGCCAATGGTTGAGTCCTTAGATAGTTAGTTGATTTCAGTATTTTGTTATTAGTTATTTTTTAGTTTTCAGTTATCATCTACATACATGTTGATTATTTAGAAATGATTTCCTTGAATACAATCTATGAGGAAGATTTTGTGTAATATTTTGTGATACGTAATGAATGAAGTTCAATTTCATATGAATGTGTAGAATCTGATATTTAGATTTGGTTTTAGTTAAGTGAAGACAAACACTTGAGCAGGCCACTCAAGGTAATTGTTCTTCACTACATTTGCAATTGTTTTTTTCTATTTAATATTTATTTCCATTTATCATTACTTCATAAATTGCATGTAAGTCATCTAATAGATTCTCATATTTTGATTATTAGTAATGAATGTTCATGAGCATGAATGCATTTAGTTAACTTGTAGTACTCTAGAGGTTAGAATAAGTTCAGTTACTAGTTTTGATCAATTTTGAGTTGGTTTCAATAATTCTTTGTTAGCAGTAGTTCAGTTATAGGTTATGCTATAGGCACCCATAGAAATTAGCGCTAGTTTACTTATTTCACTATTATGCATTCCTATGATTCTCTAGCAAGTAAAATACCTTTAATAGGATAAATTAGGTAACCTCAGGTCTTTTAAGACACATATAGTGCAACATCATCACAATTTTACAAAAAATGGTTTACAACTTACTGAAGTATTTACAATGTTGAGTGGACTTTTCAACTAGTCATACCTCTAAATTGTGTGGTTTCTACCAAGTTTACAATATATTAGTTTAGACTCTACATTTTTGGCATTTTTTCCAAGGATGGTGCTACCTTCATAGACTTATTTTCGAAGCTTTCATAATTTACACTTTGTTTTCAACATTAGGACTATTAGACTTAATTTTTTTCAACACACCAGAAAGCTACACTAACATTGTGCAGGACTGCTACTATAAAAAGCCATATTTATTGTATGCGGAGGTAGAGAGATTCTTTGGGTAGATTCCTCCCCTCTATATGCCAAGAAGCCATAGCAAAAATTGGTGACTCCAGTACTCAAAGCGAGGGTAATAATGAATAAGAAATTTCCCTATCACCAACATCTAGCACACAAATAGAGGGGACATATCGAACCATGGGTGATGTAGTGGATGATCTTGAGCATGCAACCTTTAAGTTCCTAATCACCAACCAAGAAAGGGCTACTGTGCTAAAGAATATTCCTCCTTCAACATTACCAGTCTATTATGGGTTGGTGATTAAAGATCCAAACACATTTATGTTTGAATTTTATTTCCTATGTAAGAGTTATGACTATACTTTTGATACTCATAGGCTCAAGCTCTTCCATGCCACTCTAAAAGATGCAACCCTAAGATGGTTTATGTGATTAGGCAAGGATGTTGTTCCTAATTGGGATACCATGAAAAAATTATTCTTGGGGAAGTACCAAGACTATTATAGAGGACTTGATAGGAGGAGAGATGGAATTTTTAGAATGTCATAGGAGGATGAGCCATTAGAAGATTATGTGGAGAGATTTTAGTTTTCCTTGAAGAAAAACCCACATAACAAGTTATATGAAGAATCCCTCAATTTAGTATTTTTGAGAGGAGTCAATGAGGATTGTATGGATGCTTTGAATCTTACTAGGTAAGGAGATATCTCTCAAATACCATTTGAAGAAATTTTCAAGGTATTACAAGACCTTCACTAAGAGGCCAAGAGGAGAGAGGACATCCACCATTGACAAATCATCTACTGAGGTTTCAAAGACATAGTTAAGCAATTTGTTGTCCAACATGGAGGAAATTATCAGTCACCTAGAAACTTAGTTGGAAACACTCCACATAAAGAAGAAGCAAGAGAAAGTCGAAGCAATGCTCATTGAATACTACCTAGCTGTAGGCAAATGAAATCAAATTGTAAATGGAAGAGGGTGGATAGTATTCAACAAGACATAGATGCAAAACCTAATTTTTAGCCACTTGAAGGAGAGGATGGACAAATGTTTTACATAGATCAAAGAAGTCCATGGAAACAAAGACAAGGTATGCCACAAGACCCTCTTAACTTCAATTCATCCTTTCCCATTGAAAATCATAATTTTTTTTCTTGGAATTCTCAGCCTTGGCTAGCTAATCAAAATCAATGGAAAAACTCTCAACAATGGCCACAACCTTAGCAAAATTGAAACCATCCGCAACCAAATCCTTGGTCACAACAAAATTTTTAGGGTTACAATTACAATCCCCAATGGACAACACAACAGAACTAGTGGCAACCTCAATGGAAAAAAGGCCAACAATGACAACAACAAAACATGAATTATTAGCAGCCTATGCTTCCTTCTCAGCCCCAACAACAAGCCATTATGCCTCCATCTAATACTACATCTCAACCACCTAGACCACCAAAATTACTTTCCCAAACTGCACCTAACCCTAACAACAAGCTTTTCCAACATTCTTATACTAACGAGGTGATGCAATACCCCACTTATGGGGTAGAGGTGAGTGATGTCCTCAGTCAGGAAAACAACTAGCTAGACCTTCATCCCCTCAAATCAATGAGATGGAGGATGAGGAACTTTTAGTTGAAGCTTCAGATAAATCAACTTTGGAACCTGAGTCAAATTAGGTACACTAGACTACCTCAAGTCTAAAGCCTCATTTCCTTGAATGCTTAACCACTCAAAAACATCATACACAGTGTAGACATGGAAAATATACCAATACACTTGATCTTGATTTACTAACACCATTTCGTCCTGAATCAGCTTCTTAGCTTATCATCAATCTTCATCCCTTAATTAAATAAATAATCATTTATTTGATTAAGTCATTCTCTCTTGTTAATTAAATTAATCAATTTGATTTAATTAACCCTGGATCTCTATTTAATTAAATAAATCATTTTTTTTTAATTAATCTCTAAAGTCATATTATTAAATTAAATAAATTAAACCTTGTATTTAATCTAACATCATCCCCTTTAATTAAATAAATCAAAATCTTTATTTAATTGGTCTCTAAATCACATTCTTCTCATTTTGGTTTTAAAATCAATATAAATCTAAATCAATTAGTCACATCATCTAATCCCTCGTTAAATTAATTAACCCTTGATTAATTTAATCCTATAATCCATGTCCCATCCTCTAGCTTTTTCCCACTTGCACATGAAAATATGTTAATTCATTTATTAAATCTCTATTTTCTTTCAATGGCATCTCTAGGGGAATATTCCTCCAAATTTGAAATCCTCCAAATTGGATTTGTCCTTCCAACAGACATTCATTCCCTCTTACATGTCCTTGTGCATTGAGCCAAGTGGAATTTAATTCATTCTTTTCCCCTCTTGCATGTCATTTCACTATTTTCAAATTCCACCCAATTCCATTTATTGTGCACATTCATCAAAATGTGCTCAAGCTTCCTCCATTCACATCTTGACAAGTGGCACTTGCCCATTGGGTGTTGAATGATCCCACATTCATCCATTTTGCTCATCTCTTCATCTTGTCCTTCTATTTAATAGAAGGATCATCCTTTGTTTTGATCATCCACAATTTGAGTAAACTTACTAAACTCAATTTCATCTTCAAGCACATCCATTTTC
>VDFB02105958.1:0-10188 GCA_007258455.2 Sequoia sempervirens
GGGGCCAAAAAAATTTGAAAAAGGGTGTTGATGCACAGTGTTGAGATCAATAGTTACACATTTAAATTTGATGATCGAGAGGTTGTCACTGACAGAATATTCCCTTCTTCATGGAATATTCTTGTCTACGAAATATTCTCATGGAATATTCCTTAGCTGATGATTTTAATGGAATATACTATTTGTTCCCAAAATATTCCTTACCAGTTGTTGATGGGATTCTACTAGAAGAATCAAGAATATTCACTATATTTCTCGATGGCTGCCTACTGGGTTGGAAAGAGAGTGGGCTTTGGAAGAATGTTGGCCATGACACTGTTGCGTACAAAAGGTTTGTAGACCTATCTTGTCCACATTATTATTATTATTATTATTTTTAAATTCTAAATATGATAGTTTTGAATATAATATTTTTTTAAAATTTTAGTTTTTAAAAATGTCAATTAAATAAAAGTGGTCGTAACATAGGTGATTATGCAAGTGACTATATGGTCATACAAATGTTTGAGGAGGGTGTTTTTTGATGAATGGACACTCGATCTTGGGTTTCTTTGGGCCTTCTGGATGCTTGATGATAGGGTCATATTTGACCCAAAATGCTCCAAAATTGTAGCTACCTTCTAGATTTGACAACCACTCTTCAACTTCAAACCCTCATAGATTTGGCCTCATATGTCTAATTTGGATGAAGTAAAAGGAAAAACTAACTTTCTCAAACACTCTAAACTCAATGGTGAGCTCAGATTTACACCAACAAACTCCAAAATGAACCTACAATACAATTCCACAAAGAGGAAGCCCCCAAAAATCTAATGTTTCTATCAAGTTTTCATGATTTTATAGATCACCATATGATGCAAGAGAAGAGCATACTCAAATTTTCAAGATCTACCAAGATCTCTCAAAAAATGACTAACTAAAGGAACCCAACTTTGTCTGATACCATGTAAGGGCTGGCTATGGAAATAGCCACCCAAGATCTAGAGGCTAAATGAAAAGAACAAAGAGATCAATATGCAATGTTCAAGATTGCAATGGAATTGAATATCTTGGAATTGATTTACAAATAAGAATCTCTTAATTATATAGCCAAGGTGACATAGGATTAGACAAGATCATGGAAAGTGTCCTAATCCTATGACATGAGGTAACTAACTTGACATAAAATTCAAAAAGATAAGATCAAGAAATGACAACTAAGTCTTCTAGAAAGAATCCTAGGACCTAAGTAAACTTAACATGTGAATGATTCCCCTAGTAAGAGTTAGCTATGCACAAGATTTTTATTCACACCAATATTGTAGTCATTTGAGTTATTTAATTGTTAATACTCAATAATCAAGGTCCTAAGGATCTTATTGGTCATGATAATTCTCATAGACAATCCCATGCCAAATAATATAATACCACTAGCATAGGAAATAATTTATTAGAAAATAATAATAGCATACATTTCCACCTCAAACTCTATCCAAAATTCTCCTACTACTATATTGTGATCACTTTATCCAATCCTAATTTAATCAGAAATAACCCATTAATCAAACATATATTAAGTTAAATAATCATATTATAATATCTAATAATTGAAAATAATCAATATAAAAATTATGAATCAAAAGTTAAAATCTTAGAAGTTCTCATGAAGTTTCACAATTGAATAAGGTCAACAAGATCATTTAAGTGTAAAGAGTGTGACTAGTTTTACAATAGTAGTATGGATCTCACACCTCAATTGAATCAAATAAAAAATTAAAACCTTTATAATTATGCACAATTACATAATGATATTTCTTGTCAAGGAGTCATCCTTGATGTTTATTTAGGAAGTTTCTAAAATTACACTATAACAAGGGTAACTAGGTTCACCAAGAGATTCAACTAACTATAAATATTAGATCCAACTAGTACCCGAAGAGGTTCTACAAGAATAACAAGGTTGGGCCTTATAGTAAACTCTTACTTCTCCCTAACTCAATTAAATATTTGAATCAAATCTCTTAATATGAATGGACTCCTTCAAATAATGAGTAGTTACCATGTACTCTACCTCTATAGTGGATAAAGTAACAACCTATCATATACTCTTCTACCTCACTCCACCACTTGATAGGCTAAACAAAATCCATTGGTAGACCTCTTGCTATTAATATTCCTTGCCTAATCTAAATCCATATATCCCTAAATAAGCACTACGTGTTGTAGGCTCCCTAAGACATTACCTTTTTAATAATATATATAGTACTTTGGGGTACTCCTGAATATATGAAGACTCTCTTTGTCACTATCTAGTGATCCCTATAAAATAGAATTACTCAATTGGCTCCCACTATTTGGGTAAGTGTAGTCTAGTGTAGACTATATCACACATGAGGATCCCAACCACACTAGCATAAGAACCATGAGACATATCCTCCATATCACTAGGTGTAGATGTACATGACCCAATAGATAACTTTGTTCCAATATAAATATGAACATTGATTGGTTTACAATCAACCATACTAAAAACATGCAAAGTAGAGTCAACATATTTCCTCTAATCAAAGACATAAAGTTTCCACAATCCATCTTGTTGTTGTAGAATAATTGAGGGATTTGATTGTGTTTTTTTTCATCAACATTTCAAATCACCTTTCTTGATTCATCATCAAGATAAGAGAGAGCTTAAGAGAAAAATGATTTGTTGTAGACCAAGAAGAGCTAAAAAGAGAGAGGGGGGAGGATAGGAAGGATGACCGTAGTTTGGGCACAAGGGATGACTAAGTCTAAATAATTATAAAATAAACTAAAAGAGGAAAATAAAATAAGACACCCCCAAAACAAATGAAATAAATAGCACTAAACTAGAAAAAACCTATTTGAAAAATGGTTTGACTTTTTGAAAAGAAGATTAAGATTAAAAGAGGAGAGCTTATAGACACTAATAATAATAATAATAATAATAATAATAATTCAAAAACTCATTAACTTATAAAACAATTATAATAATATTTAACCACATTACTATAATTTAAATATTAATATTTTATTTTGAAAATTTTGTTATATTATAATTGTGAAATAATAATGAGTTATTAATAATAATAATAATAATAATAATAATAATAATATGAGATATTCAATTGTATAAAAAAAAATTTAAATAAACTAAAAAAATGAATAATATATTAAAAGATTTTTCTATAAGCTCAATTAAATTAACTAATTATTGAGGTTCATTATATTAATTTTTTTTTTTTATTAATAGCTAAAATTTAACTAAAATTATTATATAACAATTAATGAGAGCTAAAAGTTATTGATAAAAAGTTTAAAAGATGGGTTATTTGGTTTCAAGATTTATTAATTTTCTTTTAATTTTATATAACAAAAAACTTAAAAACTTTATTAATGAAAGGAAGAAATGAAAATAAATAAATACTTTATTATTAAATGATGAAAATGAAAAGCATTAAAGAATTAACAATAAGAGAGGACAAAAACACCAGCTAAATAATTTTAGGGGAGAGAGGACAAAAAGACCACGCAAAAAAAATTAGGGGAGCAAGGACCAAAATACCTACAAAGAGAGGACAAGAAATACAAGAGGCAAGTCAATAATTAATAACATATGAATATATTTAACAATATAGTCCCTATCTTATTAAGTATTAACAAGATACGAGAACTCAAAGAAAGAGAAGGAAAATAAAGGAAACCCACAGAGGAGAAAGAGGGAAAGTAGAGAAAAGAAGAAAGGGAGGAATCAAGAGGGGTGGTGATGGTGGTTTCTCAAATTGGATAATAATGGATGTCAAGAAGGACTAAGATTCCAACCCTCATCTTGAAAATGTTGTACTCTTTGCACAAGGTTGAAAGTTTAAACAAGTATATTTGTTTGGTTGGTGATCCCACAATAGTGGTTTACAATTTTGGCCAAACTAGACCTTTGAAATTGTGTTACCGCTAAATTTCATTTTGGGTACCTATAGTGGCTAATTGTGAGGAATTTTGAGAAGATGATACCAGCTAGGTTTTGTGAAATTTTTTCTCTAGATTCTAAATATATTTTTCAAAATTTTGGAATCAAATTGCGCTTCTTTTCCATCTCCTCAAAAACTAGTTTTTTTTTAAACAACATTTAAAAAGTGGCTACGTGCTCAATGCATAATTTTTTCCATTAGAGTAAAAATTCCATTTCAAATTTAGATTTATAACTTTGATATCTGGTGCTTTACTTGGTTAGATAATATTTTATTGAATATTTTCTTCAATAAAGTTTTGAAGTCAAACCAATTACAATTCGGGACATAGTGCGGCTAGTATAACACGTAACTTTTTGTATGTATCAAAATTCTTTTGTTTGTTGGATCAAAGACTTCCAATATCTAGTGCGTCATATTTTTAATTTTTGTTTGGATAATATTCCATTTTTTCCACATGTAGAACAAAGAACTTGATTTTCAATGAAAAACCTACATTCACAAGAAATAAAAAATAAATATAATAATCAAATTAAATATATTTAAAATTATACTTTTGGGAAGCTTATAATAAGGACTACATACTTACACAACATAAATTTTAAATGAATTCAGTGATCCCCAAAATGATAAAGTAGTTTTATCAACATTTGATAGGTGTAAAGGAGACTTTATTATAGGTATGGTTTAAAACTAGTGGAGTTCTATCCAAGGGGTTTGATCTAAGGTAGTTTGATCAAACCACTCTTCAGTGAATGCTTTGAATGAAAATTTTAAAACAAATCATTATATTTCTAAAAAATATGATTAACAAGGTAAAATCTCGGTGTAAGCTTCCGGCTGGATCACCCTGAAGAGTGTTCAACAAGAGTTGATTTAAGGACTCGCTCATGTTTGATGTCTGCACCATGTTCTTTGATTCTAGTACAAAAAGAACGACTTGTTTAACCTATATAAGGGGTACCACATGTTTCACCTATATTTCCTTTAGCTTACCTAAAGTTTTTTGTTAGCTCTATCCCATATAATATCCATTATTAAGTTAAAATTACCAGCCCCTAAGCCATTCATGTACAAATGTATACAAAAATTTGATTTCAAGTCCCTACTCATTCTTTACCTTATTATTACCAAAACATATCACTGGCACAAAAACAAATAATAATAAATTAATCAACATACTATTTTAATAAGCATAGTGGTCTAATTTAGACCTTACAAACTCCAAATTAAAAAGAAAAGAATTAAATTTGAGATGTAATTGAGGGGAATTCTATGCAACTCTATAATTCAAACAAGAAAGGTGGAATCAATAATTCTCATTCAATTCCCAAATAATTTTATGGACTTTGTAAACTCATGGAATTTTCAAGATATCATTCCCAAGAATGACAACTTTACTAAGACTAACATGAGATTGGGGGTTCAATTATATTGCTAAGAGGGTAGATCCATTACTTTGCAATGGCGACCAAGCTAATTATCCACTTCAACATGAGTTCTCTTTTATCCCTACTTCTAGTTTGGATCAGTTACACATCCAATTATTGCTTTTAGAAGGAAAAAGGTAGATAATAGTCCATTCAAATTTAAAAATATATGGTTCAAGGATTTATATTTCATGGAAAGAATAAAGGGATGGTGGAAATATGATCCAAAGGTACATAATGGATTGAAGATGTTCACACTATTCAAAATCACACTTACATTAAGAATTATTTAAAGCATTGAAATCAACAACATTTCAAAAACATTTTTTTGAAAAAAGAGTAAATATAAGAGAAAATTTCCAATGTGAATGAAGAATTCATAATGAAGGGTATGAATCAAGAATCCCATCAGGAAGAAAAACTAATTATGTCTCAACAAGTAGAAGTATTAGCAAGGAAAAAACTTTCTGGGAAACATAAGTCCAAGTAACATTGGCTAAAAGAAGGTAACAAAAGTACCAAATTCCTCTATAATAAAATCAAATTTAGGAAATATATAAATAGATTAAATTTGGTCAGAATATGCAAACAAATCTTGATGATTCCAAGGATATTTGTTATAAGCTTGTGTTCTTTTCAAAATAAATTTTAATTAATTAGATTCACTCACATTTGAGATACTAAGAATTATTGTTGAAGAATATTTAAAAGATTGTAATATAGGTTCATAACAAAATACTCATGGTTTATTTCATATAAAATGTGATAAAATGTTTCATTTCATCGCTACATCTAGACAATGCCCTAGGCTTGATTAGTTTTCTTACTAGTTTCTTTCACAAATGTTGATGATTTATTGTTAGCATAACAATTGTTTTAAAGAAATAAATGATATAAATACTTATTTTTAAATAGATTCGAAAATAATCGAAATAATAAACTTAATAATAAACCTAAAAGGGTTGGAGCTCTATGAGCTGCCATAGAAGTTTAATAGTATATTTAAAAAGGAAAAGGGAGACACTAAATTAATCTCACTGCAATAATGTAAACAATTTATTGGGTTCGATAGAGCTATAAGTTTGTATAGGGGAAATAACCTAGTACTTGTGCATGTTCCAATAGTTGTGATAGCATTTGTTTATAAAATGTCCAAGATTTTTAACAATATTGGACCAATAGTTGTGTCTTTAAAGTAGTTACTATTGACGATGACTACCCATAATCAAATGAAATGTATTCCTTAAATTTAAAAAGCAACTAATCATGTGATGTCACATTAGCGCCCAATAAAACATGATGTAGATGCACAAGTATCCGTTTGACTTTTTTTTTGGGCCTTTTTGGACACCTTGACAAAAATCATGATGATGTGGCATCATATTTGATGACGTGACCCTGAAACCTTAGTTATAAGCAAGAGACTTACCAAGTAAACTGCTGTAAAAAATTGAGAGTTATTTGAAATTTCCACATAAGATTTTAACTTCTGGAATTTTTTTTTGAGTGGGAGTTTTAAAGCAAGGGACTCTTCGTTTCTCACATTGCTATTCTTGATTCGTTTTCAATGAAAAACTACTACTCGCATCGATCTTTCAGTCCAATTATGTACTTTTGAAGGTTGTACGATAAAGTTACATTACTCTTTCTTATTTTGAATGCTTTCATCGTTGTACAGGAGTAATATATTCCATTTGATTGCAGCATCGTACAACGATAGCTTTTGTATTTGATGGGTAGGTTTACCGACAATTTACAGGCTTGGCCATGGGTGCCAGATTTATAACAAATAGCTTGTAACCAAAAAGAACAAAGCTCAAGAAGAGCATGAGACTCTTGTAAAAAAAAAAAACAAAAATCTTTCTTCATCGCATTACGTAAACTAAAAGTTTTATGATTCCAATTCACAATATACTATTAAGCAGTAACATAACTGTGTAAAGTTTATGATTCCAATACACAATAAACTATTAAGTAGTAACATAATCTGAATGTAACTCTGTACGTTTGGGGTTCCAGCAAGTTGCTATCCAGTTCCCGTCATCTCTGCATCCATGTTGGGAGTCCTCATGGACCTGCGCCATTCCCTGCCCTCACTGCTCTCCCCTCGTGAGAAGTCCAACCCATTTCAACGTCATCTGTGAGAAGCAAAGTGGAAAGCCTTTCCTGTGCCGCCTCCGTATTGCTCACGGAATTTGTCACATATCGTTGTCTCCTCCACAGATCATCACTGGCCCATGTCAGGGGTAAACCATCCCTGCGCACAACTTTGCGAGCCTCACAGAGGCAACTGCAAGTTGTGGTCAAGGAAAACTCCGAGAAGCGGTGGCTCCCACAAACTTCGCATACTCTGGGCAGAAAGGTCAGGTACCCAACTACATGCTGTAGCAGACCTTCCACAATATTATTAACACCATGTTCGTACTCATTCCTCTCCAGAGCAGTCGTAATGTAATTTCTGATCAAGTACGGCAACAGCGAACCCAACCCCAAAGACGTCTGGGTTTCGACTCCCTCCTGAAAGCAAGCGACAGATATGTCGTCTTCCAAATCCACGGTGACCTTCAGCACATGGCTATTGACAGCGCCAATTCTAGAAATCTCATCATTTCCTTGCAAGAAGTCTTGTAATGCAACTTCAAATTCGAAACAGTGAATCATTTTCTCTGACTCCAAGACCTGAACGTTACACCACTGAAGCACGTCCCCTCCATCCACGGCCCGTTTGACGGCATCCCATGTCTCTGTAGCAGAAAAGCTGATGGCCCAGCCCTCGTCTGTACTCTGCCGAGGAAAACACTCCAGCGGTTCCATGAACTCAGCAAGAAAAGCCGCCGCCGCCTCTGCAGCTTCTTGAGTTGCCTCTCTCGCTGTCTTACATGCCACCGCCATGATCTCGGCATCTACAACTATCCACCACCGCTTATCATTTTTCGCCTGGTATAATAAGCGGGAGTAAGCATATAATTTATCCAGCAATTCCTCCACCCGGAACACAGACCTGATGTACATCTGAACCGCCACAACCAGAAGCTTGAATTTGGCTGGTAAATCAGCCGCCGTTGCTTTGGACAAATCAAAAGGGGATTCGGATCGCTTGACCTCGATGATATTGAAAGTATAATCCGTGGTGTTGGGCAGGGGCAGGGCTTCAATCGACCACACCAACCCACTCATTTGCATCTGAAAATTAATATTCCGACGTCTAGGACTGAATTCCATGAGGCCATCTACACGCCCAGAGCTCTGCCATTTAGCGATTTGAGTTTCCAGTTCCAGGTCGTAATCAATGGAGGCCATGTTAGAAACACAAGTAGATTATAGTTGTGCTCGTCAGAAATTTGCTAGACTGCAATCTGTGTGCTTTGTATTTAAACAATTTTGTTGTAAGTAGGTTTGCAATTCCTCTGCCCGTCCTTGTCCATTTCATTCTACTTTCGTTGGCAATATCTACGAAATTAATTGAACGCGGATTTGCAATTTTTCTGCTCCTCCTTGTCAGTTTCATTCTACTTTCTTGGCAACAGCTAGGAATAGGGATATGAATTTCTCGTTTGTATTTGTACGAATCGGGTGCAATATTACAAAGGAAAGTATGTTATAGTTGTCCGTGTTGGCAACAGCTAGGAATAAGGATATGAATTTCTAGTATGTTATAGTTGTCCGTATTGGAAATTTCTTGTCCATTTCGTTCTACTATTGGCAATATCTAGGAAACTATCAACCTAGAGTTGGGTAAAGTAGATCTAAAATTTGTTAAGAATTTTTTATGTATGGAAAACGGTTGATAAAGTTTAAAAAAGTTGTTTCGAAAAAGTATTATTATATTATCTTTATAAAAATTAGTTTATATTATTGTAAGGGAAAATATATTTTTAAAAGTAAATTTAGGATAATTAAAATAAAATGCATATAATTCAAGCATATATCTATATTAATTATTGAAGATGAGAGTGATAAATATGTAATAAATGTTTGGAATTAAATGAAGGATTAGAAAACTTAATTATGGGAACAATAATGAAGAAACAATATTGATGTCATTTAGAACTCAATTGTCAATGTTTGTAAATTAACTATCTTAAAGCGAGCTCATTGTATCTAAACTACAATAATTGAAGAATTCTATGTAGGTAAAAACCATGTATGTATAGAAATAGCTTATGGCATGAATTCGATCTAGAAAAAAAAATGTACTTACATAATTCGCTTTGCTCTAATCTCTTTTGTCTATTTGGTCCTTTAAGACTAATAATATTTAAAATATATTGGGAAGATTACTCAATTGAGAGAGTTGGCTAAGCATAACCATCACATGTTTATAGCCAAATAGTCATAAGATATTATGTTGTTACTCATCATAAAAATAAACTTTCATGATTTTAAAAAATGTGTAGGAAGCATACAATCTATGAATAACGATCTAGTACATACAACATGTTTTGATAGTTTTATATTTAATTGCAATCTTAATGAATAATGTATGTCATGTCTCCAAAAATCTTATAGATAGTACATGGACACCCTTAAGTGAATGAGAGATAAAATTATTTAATTATTCTCCCTATTGAATTGGATATTCATTGAAGTTGGATTCAATAAGGAAGTGAAGAAAAATGGTGGTGGTTACAAATCAATTAAAACTCATTTACAAAAAATTCCCATTCTAGGCTCTAGAATTGGGACTAAAGGATCTTTACATAATGGCCATGGGCCCAATAGGAGTCGTAACATCCATAGTGAAGAATTAGACTTCGAGATGTTATTCACAAGGAGTTATTGTCTAAAGATTC
>VDFB02105960.1:0-47088 GCA_007258455.2 Sequoia sempervirens
AAAAATAAAATGGTGTCTCCAAGTACCCCCATCTCCTATTTAAAAAAAAAAACCGTACCGGTACTGGTACTAGTCTCCCATACCATTACCAGTACCAATCTCCTGGCAATATGATATTAGATCATAAGGTAGTCATTCTCGGACACAAGTCAGAAAGTGCATGGAACCATATGTCCATATGAATTCAGCTTTAGGATTTCTTTCTACATTTTGCCTAAATAAGCTTATGAGACATGCTGTGATACATCTTTTTCTATTATCTTTTCAATAAGGAAAATTTCTTGAAACTTTGCATGTGTTGTTCATTGTCAAGTGACCGTCTAAAATATTATTACAAAACTCATATAGGACTTTGTACTTCAAATTAGGCATATCAGGGATACATACTCTATCTCTGTCATATGTCATTCTCTAAATTAGCCATATGTCATTCTCTATCTTGAAATCACAGGAGATGCTTAACCTGATACTATTCTCTGTTGTCACCATTTAGACTGTTTGCCTGCTAAAATTTCAACCCCTACACAGTGATCCGTGATTGACAGATATTGCATTTACCTGAGGCATTAGGGCTAACCATTTGGAAGAACATTTGATCTGTTAGCTCTCCAAATCATCTTTTTGGCCAAAAATTTGTTTCTTGTGTTTGCTAATGTAGGCATAAAATGAGAATTAGTACATATTTGGGCTTCAAAACTAGTTGCCATAATATCTCCTAAGAGAATCTAATCACCTGCCTCTGTGTTTTAAAGGCTGTGGTATGGAGAATGCTTTTCTAGAAGTATTATTTTCCATGAAGTCTACTGTGTGAGCTAAAGGAATCCTGTGGGTTTATAAAGCACCATATGCTGCTTTTTCCAAGGTCTAAATCATGCTGAAAGCATTGAATTTTCAATCTCAAAAGAGTAGAGACACTTTATCAACCTTTCTGAATTCTTTTCCAAATCTGTAAATCCAACAAAACAAAAAAACTACACTAAAAATCACCTTTCTTAGAGTGGGATTTATGATAACAACATTTTTTTCAGGATAATCTAGTCAATGACCAGCACTTGCAGAGCTACATCCCAATCGATTTCTTTTCTAATCCATTTAGCAGCCAAGAGCATACAATATGAATGGAAATCAACTAAACTCAGCACACTCTTGTCTTTATTCAAGAGGTTCTATGCAGGAGTTTCAGTTGACCAAGTGGATCCATAACCACCTATGGCAGAGACAGTGGCATCCTTTCCAAGTCGAGAGCTAGCATTGGAGGGAAAGGTTGGGGAGGCAGCATAAGAGGTAGCAGGTACAAAACCACTAGTTATAGATTGTTGAGATTGAGATTAAGTGCCAGTTTATTCAATCGCCATCTATATCTGCAGCTTCAGCTGAAGATCTAATTATGCTTATGCCATGGATGCCACCCAAGCTGACCTAGCTACCTATGTAAGACTATATAACTTAATTAAGGGTTATTCTAGCCACAAATTGACTACACATATCGCCAAGCACACTATAGGTTTAGGGTGTAGTGTCCCAATATTGGCAAACTTTGGATACTTCTCAAGGAATGCTTCATCTAGCCATGTCACATCTTCACTAACCAATTTCTTCCACTTGTTCAGATATTCCATAATTGTCATCATCCTCAACCTCTTAGTGCCTACTTGAAGGATTCACTCAGGTTTCAAAATGTTTATGCGCTCATCATCAAGCTCTTGTAACTCTTTATATGTTAAGATTATTTTCTTCTTCATTCAATTTTGCGCCTTTGCCTTGTTCTCCTTGAGACAAGAGAGTGCCTTTTGCTGGTGTTGCATGTGTGCTTCCACCGCTCTAACCTTTTGGTGTACCTTCAAAGAAGAGGTGATGGATAGTGGATGGTTCCTAGGTAACAAGTTTCGAGATCTAGAATGAGTGCTGGCATTTGGATTAGGATTGGTTGGTCTGGACAATCTGTCTTGATTGATCAAAACATAGTGTTGTGCTTTTGGTTGTGGGATAGATATCTTTTGGGTTGAATCTTGGAGTTGGAACATAATTTCCTTGATGCTAGGCATTTCTTCCTTCATTTCATTATACTAGCCATTTCACCTTTTATTTCAGACAACAGATTCTACATACCTACTTCTAGCTACTACACCCTTTCATCTATTTAAGACCACATCAGTTTTGAAGTTCCACTTGACCCTAACTTTGGATCTTTATCCTCTTTGGCAAGAGTTTTTTTTTGGTGTGTAGGAATTCTTATCTCAGCCTCTAGTTTGTGGCTCCACATGATGCCACCAATATATTTTTGACAATATCTTATTCAAAACAAATAAAAATAAACTAAAATTTTAACTGTAACTTACCTCTACCTAGGTCTCACTTTTCTGAAAAAATTCCAAGAAATTCATTGATTTGCAGTTGCAGGAGTGAATTTGATTAAAACCTTGATTTCATAATTTCAAATGACCTCAAATTTGGACTATAGTAGCATCAATATGTTCTTGATCAGCCCTCCAAATTGCAAATTTTTTTTGACAAATTGAGAGAGATATGTACTTCATAGGCTGGCCTCCTAAATTAAAAAAATAACTTGTTTCTTGCCTTCTAGATGCCAAGATGATGCTTTGATACAACTTGTAATGAAATAACTTGCATAAGAGAAGAATGCAATAAAAATTAAAAAATATACTACAGCTAATTGATAATAATATATTAATAAGCCATTTCGAGGGGGCTACCTCCAACAGTCTTCAATAAGAACTGAATACCCAATATGATGATAATAAACTAATCCATACTTATGCCATGGATGCCACCTAGGCTGACCTAATTACTTATATAAGACTATATAAATGATTATATAACTTAATTAAGGGTTATGCTAGCCACAAGTAGGGTACACATATCCCCAAGCGCACTATAGGTTAGGGGTGTAGCTGCTAGCATATGCTGTCAAATATAAAGCACTTCTCTCAATTTCACCCATAGATAAGGTTATGTACATGGTCAAAAGTCTATAGCCAAGCAAAGTCCTAAGTTCAATTTTCTAGAAGAAGAAAGCAAATAAAGTAGGGATAAAGATTGTTGTAAGAGGACAATAGACAAAAAAAGACTTTATTTAAACAAGCTTGTATGAAAGGTTAGAAAGCATTTGGAAACTCTGTTTTACAAGTTTGACCATTGGAGATTAGCGTTCTTGGTCAATTGCAACACCCATATGGCGGTCTATAATTTATTAATTGCTCAATATATTCTTGTAACAACTCACCTAAAAGGACCTTGAATTTATTTACTCCCACTTGCTTACCCACTATTATCACACCTAGAATCATGCTTATTGTGCAATTGAAATAAACTAAAACCATGCACCAATTGATAAAAAACTCTTACAATAAAGTGGACATTGAAAGAACGTAAAGGAAATGATGAGCAACATGTAAAACAAAATAATAATACCATGTTTACCTAAGAAAATCTCACGATAAGAAAAATTCTAGCAAGAAATAAGGCCATGCCTTTTGTTTCCTTGAATTGCCTAGAAAATTAAAGAATTTACAAGTAATTGGCTATTGAATGGAGCATAGAAACATTGTAACTTTACTCCATACACCTTGTAATGTTTCACATCTTCTTATCTACTTCGAGTATTACAAACAACCTCTTTAACATGCTAATTTTGCATGAGCTTATTGGACCATTGCTTATCAAAATACTATCTGTTGTGTACAACCATGAAGAAACTGATATCAAGATGGAACTAAAACTTAAGAACATGGGAAACATCTGCACCTATAATGATTGTTTCTATTTGGCCAATGTTGGAGGGTATATGTTTCCATTTTGACAGGTTTGGTAGTTTATTAACCCTTCTGCTAAATTTATAGGTAAATATTGATTATCTTTTGTGATCTATTGTAATACATTGATGTGTTCATTGATTGATTGATCGCTATTGATCATGGAAGAAGCCATAGTGAAAAAATCACAGTTAATCACAACACAGTAGAAATTGTGAAAAAATCACAAGTGATTGCAATGTGCTACCTATGCCATGCCATTTTGAACCATCAAATGATACACCAGTCAAATATGGTTGTTGACTTGAAAAACTTGAGAGTTTTAGAAAGGTGGCAATAGCTCACAATAATTCAAAAACTCATGAATAAATTATAAACATAAAACTTGTAGGATTTTGAAAACAAAGGTTCCCATTGTTTTGTATAAATACCTCACTATTTTTTTTAGATTATTTTGAATTTTTTGAATTTGTTTAATTTTTTCCTATATTAAACTTGAGTAATTGAATTCTATATACACTTTTGTTACATCTTGTCAATGCCATATATATGGAATGCTGCTACAGTTCTAATGATGCTAAAGTTTCAACTATTAAATAGTTCTATGCTCTTGAAGGTCCCTTAATGCTGAAGTTACATTTGGTTTGGTTACTAATGGTGCAAGGTTGAGTATGTTGGTTAGATTGTCTTCTCTTTTTTCCATATATCTTGGCATATCACTGGTTTCTTTAATTGATGTGAGATGCAATACAAACATACAGTGTATGATTATGATCCATTTTGGATCATACCTCCAAATTGGGAGGCTTTTGGTCCCATAAAAGCTTAATTGAAAAGTAGATCAGGAAATAGTTCCCTACCTTCTTCCTTGGTATCCATTACCCTTTTCTAGAAGCTTCTCTTTGATGTCAATATGCAAATGTTATTGCTCTTTCCTCGTATTGGTTACCATCTTTTATAGAACTAGTTCTTCAACCAACTCAACAAGTACATTTTCTGCAAAGTCTTCAAGGATTTAGCTTCCCTTATCATAATCCATGATGGATGGTTCATAGAGTTGTAAGTTCTCCACATGCACAACAATAAGCATTCTCATGTAGATAGGAAAATTCAATCTGAATGCATTGTCATTAGCTTTCTGTATGATCTTGCAAGGATCACATAACTCAATCGTTTCTACTTCCTTTGTTGGCCTTGCAGTCTACCTTTACTTAAATAGAGCCAATTGATGTCTCAAACCTTCAAGCGTCACTCCTTCCTCTACTAATGCTTCATATCTCGCTTGTGACTAACTAAGTTGCTCCAATACTTGGATGATCCAAAAATAGATCAGTCTTAGGTGCACAATCAAGGTCAAGCTACAAGACAACTATAGCAGGTTGCAAGTTGTTTGTGGCAAGGCAAAAAGATGCTTGTAGCAAGGTTATTGACACGTATAACAAGGCCACAAGTCATGTATAGCAGCTTGCTAAAGCTTTATGGGAGTATAGGGTTCATCTATAGCAAATGTCATGTGTTCAGATTGTTGTGGAAGTCACTCGTGGCTACAATAGGAGTGATAGGATTCACTCTAGGAGTCGTCAATGCTTTTGGTTATCAACAAGAACACATGTAGCAATTCAATATTATTATTGTAACAAGTGCTACAGGTGTGGCCGAGGCTTAAAAAGGAAAATACATGTTGATCGAGCTTTTTTGTACTTTCCAATAGAGGATGGGGTGCCATGTGTTAGTGTGTGGTTGGAAAGGTAGTGACAAAAGAAGTCAAAGAAAGTAGAGTTATGGACAACATTCAATTTAGTGGTGATTGTATGATAGTTGGGACTCACCATGGTTAGTGGCAACAATTTTGAGGTGACAGAGAGGAGCTCAACAAGTGGTAGATCTTCTCACGGTGATAAAGTGTGTTTTCCTTTGAGCACATTGCTAACATGAGCAATAACAATGGTCAATTTTCTAGCTAGGTAGCAGCTAGTAGTTTTCTCTTGGCAGGTTGTTTGTTGCTAGGTGACCATTCACATAAATTCCCCGTGCATGCCTATTTTGGAAAGTGGATGCATTTGTTGTGAGCGTATGTGTTGGAGGCTTCATTATTCTTCCTAGGCATGCAACAATTTACTCCTGGCTAGTCAGGTGTGCATTTCTTTCTTTGTGGGCTTGATTGTTTCTATTGTAGGCAAGACATTTCTTTGCCCTAACCTATATTTGATCTCTTGTTGAATGATGCCATGTATTTAGTTGTGATTGTAGCAAAGTGAGCATCGATAGTTGGAGAAGGCAACAAGGCTATCCATGTGGCTAGGGCAACATGGAATTTTAAGAGGCAAAGGTAGAGAAGGTGAAACATTTGGGAAGGAAGAACCTATTTGTTATATGGTTTGGGAAGCCATAGGAGTAGACGTACCAATGGAGAGGTACCAACTTGGTTGGGTTGGTGAGTAAATTGGTTGTGTGAGAGCCAAGCCTTGTAGGTTGATAGTGTCTAGGGGTTTGGTTGGTTAGTTGTATAAGCTAGAGCCAAGCATGTTGGCTAGAGATTTTTCTAGAGCCAAATGGATGCTAGCTGATTGAGAAAGCCATGACCATCCTAGCTGACTAGAAAGTTGAGACTAGTTGGTGGAGGTAGAGGTGCTGAAAATAGAGCATACTACTGCAAGTACATGGCAATTGCTATAGGCATCCCATTTCAATAGAGGTTGCATGCTGCAACATATTCTGGATTA
This sequence comes from Sequoia sempervirens, assembly GCA_007258455.2. NCBI lineage: Eukaryota > Viridiplantae > Streptophyta > Pinopsida > Cupressales > Cupressaceae > Sequoia > Sequoia sempervirens. The sequence continues at coordinate 6,497 of VDFB02105960.1, forward strand.
CTGCATGTGGACAATAGAACATGTGGAGGGAGGTAGTCCTTCATTTTTCCACAGCTATAAGAGGAGCTACAAACATGTTTATTTTAGGATGATATACAAGTGAGGGTTTCTCCATAGACAACTTGTGTTGCATATTTATGTGTGTGATGCAAGTTTGTTATTAGCATTTGAGATGTTTTTGTTTTAATTCCTTTAATGCATATGTCATAGGTAGTCATTAGAGGTGGTAAAGTGCATACAAAGGTAGTTAGGAGCATTTGGTTTTAAAACCATATGTTACATAGCATCGAGTGGAATAGCTGCCCCAAGATCATGGATCAAGTGGTATCAAAGCCTACCATTTCTTTGGGGATATGGTACCAAATAGGTTCTTTTATTGTACCTAGGATTACTAACATCCAATGGTGTGCAAAGGTTTTCCCAATTACCTACAAGGTGTAGGATAGTGAACAACAAGAAGTGTGTTAAGATTCAAAAGGCCAAAGCCAACGCTCAAAGGCAAGAGCAAATGCTACAAGCACTTAGACTACTATTGGAGTCACCTGTAGCGATAGTTGAAGTGATAGGATTCACTCTAGTAGTCAACTATGCTTTCAATTATCAACAAAATACACATAACAACTCAATAATATTCTTGCAGCAAGTGCTAGAGGTGTGGCCAAGGCTTTATCTTGCTAGGCTAGGCAGAAAAAAATGTGAATGTTGATTGAGCGTTTTGGTACTATCCAACAAAGGATATGGTACCATGTGTTAGTGAGTGGTTGGCAAGGGAGCAACAAAGGCAATCGAAGAAGGCAAAGTTATGGGACACTTCAATTAGTGGTGACCAAGTGATAGCTAAGACTTCCCATGTTTGGCAGTGATAGTTTTGAGTAGTAGAGAGAAGGTTGACATGGGGCAGATCTTTGTGGTGACAATGTGTTTTCTTTTGGATGCATGGTTGTCATGAGCACTAACAATGGTTAGTTTTCCAACTAGGCAATAATTGTTAGTTTTCCCTTGTTTGGTAGTTTGTTGTTAGGTGTGACCATTTGTGTAACTTCCTAGTGCATGCTTGCTTTGGCAAGCAGTTGCATTTGTTGTAGGCATGTGTGTTGGTGACATTCATTATTCTTCCGAATCCTAGGCATAAGGTAGTTTTCTCCACTACCTAGGCATGTGTTTTTTTTTTGATGGTTGGTTGTTTCTATTATAGATGGGACATTTCTTTTCCCTAACTTGCATTTGATCCCTTGCTAGGCAATGCTATGTGTCTAGCTGCAACTATAGTAGAGTGGGCAACAATGGTTGGAGAAGGTAATGGTTTGTCCATGTGGCTGGGGCAACATAGAATTTGAAGAGGCATAGGCAGAGAAGGTGAAACCTTTAGGAAGGAAGAAGAACACATTTGTCATATGGCTTAGGAAGCCACATGAACAAAGGTTCTAATGGAGAGGTTCCTAATTGGTAGAGTTGGTGAGCAGGTTGGTTGTGTGAGAACCAAGCCATGGGGGTTGACAATGTTGAGGGGTTCAGTTGGCTTGTTGTATAAGCTAGAGCCAAGAATGCTAGTTGGAGAGTTTGTTGAAGCCTAGCAAATGTTGGTCAACTAAGAAAATCATGGCCATCCTAGCTGATTGGAGGTAGAGGATGCTAAAAGAAGAGGAGCATGATGCTGCAAATGCAAGGCAATTGCTACAAGCATCCTGCATTAGCAAAGGGTGGATGTTGAGCTAGTGGGGCTGATGCAATGTATTTGGACTACTGCATGTAGACAACAAAACTTGTGCATGGAGGTAGAAGTCCTTTATTTTTCCATAGTTGTAGGAGAAGCGTAGACATGTTCATTTCAGGATAGTATGTGGGTATGACTGTGAACCGATTAAGGCAATGTAACTTGTATGACTGTGGATCAGTGACATGAGGAGTATAACTCATTCTTCTTGGGGTTTTCTACCCGATTGGAGGTTTCTCTTGAGCATACATGTGTTGCATTTTAGTGTACAATGCAAGTTTTGTTATTTATCCATATTTGGGATATTTCTGTTTAAATCCTTTGTTGCATATGTCAAGGGCAGCCAGTAGAGGTGGTAAAGTGCATGCAAAGGTAGTTAGGAGCATCTCATTTTAAATCCATATGTCATATATTGGTCTGTAGCATAGCTACCCCAAGTTTATGAATCATTTGAAGGGACATTATCTCAATTGATTTCTTGACCCTTGAAGCCCCCTAGTTTACATCTTATATATTGTATTCTTGCTGCCATACACAACATCCAATGATGTTGGAGGCAAATAGTAAAATACCCAATGCATCATTTAAATGGAGAACTATGTCTAGTTTTGTACCACCCTACTGTAGGAATGCTGAATGCATTTTAAATTATAATCCCATGTCTTTTGATGTTTCTCGTTATATCCCCCTAAGATCTACACCAATTTCCTATTCACCACATTGGTTTGACAATTGATAGTCTTTTTGCATTGATGAGTATCATCTTGCTAATTCGATCTGCTATGTCAAATAAATAATCATGCCCTTGCTTGGACACATGTAATCCACTTACAAAATCGATGGAGTTGCTCTTGCATGACCTACACAAGAATGGTAATGGAATGTGAAATCCAAGCTTCCTATTGCTAGGTAAGCTTGTACTACATAATACATCCCTAAAGATGAATTTGGAGACATCCTCTTAGATATTTGGTCAATGTGCATATCGTTTCAAACTAGCAATTGTCTTTACAGCTTCGATATGCTATGTCAAATAAATAAGCATGCCCTTGCTTGGACACATGTAATCCACTTACAAAATCCATGGGGTCGCTCTTGCATGACCTACACAAGAATGGTAATGGAATGTGAAACCCAAGCTTCCTATTGCTAGGTAAGCTTGTACTACATAATACATGCCTAAAGATGAATTTGGAGACATCCTCTTAGATATTTGGTCAATGTGCATATCATTTCAAACTAGCAATTGTCTTTCCTGCTGTAAAGTGCCACTCTACTTTTGAATTGTATTTTCTCTCATGAGCTGCATTCTTTCATGTTTGGGTACATATAGCTTTCCCAATTTGTAGAGTAGTCCATCCTTGATGTAGGAATTGGTCTTACTTCCACAATCTTTCTCTTCAGCACCTTAGAAATGGAAATATACATCTCCAAAATTTTCATCATTTCCATACTCCTCTCCATACACTTCATGGGCAAATGGCTCAAGCTTAGCTATTGCACCCATTGTTGGATTCTTTGTTTGCATTGATGCATTGCTAACCTTATACTTCAATGACTCAAAAGAGACTTGCTGATTTATCCCCAAATAAGTGATTGATTACTAGCTGAAATTGAGTATAGGGGAGCTGCAATTGTAGAGAAAGAAGCTATGCACTTCGTATTGGACAATGCCCACAAAATTCCTCATTTAGGTCATATAGAAAAGCTTTGGCCACTTGATAATGGTTCTAAATTTTTCACGTCAATTCTCAATTTTCCTCCATTGACCATATAGCCCAAACAAATTAGCAAATGTTTTACAAAATCAAATTTCTTGAGATTTAGCAGTAAGTAATTCTTCTTTATTATCTCTGAAACATGTAAATAAACTAGATGTTCCTTCCATGTATGGCTAAAAACCAATTTCATTCGACTATATAATCATGTATGATATGAATGGAATTTGTGCATCATTTATTACACTTCGTCAAGTTTGTTGGTGCATTGCATAACCCTAATAGGCATTTAAGCCACTTACACAAGTATTTTTTGATTTTGGATGTAGCCATCTACATGTCATCCACCTTCAATTGAGCTTGGTAGTAACCTGATTTAAGCCCAGTTCAGTAAGTATTTGACATGTTGTAGATGGCCTAACAAGTCATCTATCCTTGGAGGACACATTATTTGTAATGATTTTGTTTAATGCTCTCTAATAAATGTACTATCTCAATGTTCCATCTTTTTTTCAAGACCATTACTAAGGGGAAACCAAATGGTGAAGCACTTGTACAAAATATATGTTGTTCCAGCAAGTCTTAAAATTGCTTCTTGACCCCATTTGATATACAAGCCAATGTTTGGCATTAGTAAATTGGGAAACAATTTTATTTCCTTCACTTGTTTCCTAGGTGACAATGGGAACAAGAATACTTCTCAAAGTGATTGAATTAAAATATCCAATCGATGCTTCTATTCTCTTTTTCATAAAATGAAGTCTTTAATTTAACCATTCTTGTTTTCTTAGTCCTCAAAAATAGCAATGTTAACTTCTTTCTAGCATTTACGAGTCTCTTTGTTTGATTAGCATTCATCAGTGCTATCTAAGACTTTCCCTTTGTATGCATTGATGATGTACAACTCTCCATCCTTTACTAGGCGATAATTTCCATCTTCCTTATGAAAATCACATCTCATATGTATATAAATGGTATACACAATATTGGTCCATAATATCTACCTCATAATTGTAGTTTGATTCTTGAACAAGTGGAAAATATTATTTTGGATTGTTTTGATGCATTTTAAAATCACCATGCACCCATCCTAGAGGGTTCATATGTGAATGATTGCGAGTTTCTAAATCAGGCTTCACCAACTTTTCCATAATCAGATTTGTTTGAGATCTGGAATCAAAGATGGTGTCATACTGTCTGTTCATTCTCCTTAGCGTCTTTGCTGCACATATGTACAATTTTTCACATTGTAGTGCTTGTCACCTTGTCATAAACATCATAATTGCATTCAGCCTTTTTCCCATCAACTATGCTTTTCATGGTCTTCTTGGGATATCTGTTACTGCAATTCTTTGGGATGTATAACATCTTTCTTCAGTATGCTTATCTACATTGCCATGTTTGCAATGATTCTAGGGATCCTTGCATTTATGAATGGTAACATTTCTCTTTGCTTTGTACCACAATTTCCTTTTTCCTTTCTTCTTGGCGTGAACTTGCTGATTGGATTTGGAAGGACTTCCTTGCTGATTTTTCTTCTTATCTGCCGCTATGTATCAGGATTTCACATATGCCTCATCAATACTGTTTGGCTTAAAAAGTAAACTGTTTCTCCTTGAATACCTATTAAACCTCCCAAGTGTTTGAGCACCACATTTTCATCCCTTAGAGAACTTATCATATTGATGGCTTGCTTTTAATCTTCATGGTGTAATCTTGCATGCTTTGTATTCCTTTTTTTTTTTCCAGAAAATAAAACCAATTGACTTTTTGCTCATCTTTGTGGCCAATTGTATATGGTTATTACGTAGCCGATTGTATATGGTTATGACTTGATCAACATCTTGAATTCATACAATTGTGGCATTAATGGTTCTTGATAGATTTTGCACTGTGTGATTGCATAATGGCTAGCTTCAACGTGGAAGATTGGTTTCTCTTCATTCATATGGTGCACAATAAAGTATAACTCAAGTTTTTGAAGAAAAATAATCAAGCTTCTTTACATCCACTCCTCGTATGGCTGAATTTCAACCTTGGATATCGCCTTAAATCATGGTTGCAATGGTGCATTACTTGAGCTCTGTCCTTTACCTTTGTGCTACTTTTCTCCCTTATGCTGATGGGGTTGATCAAAAGAGACACCAAGATTCCCACTAGGGGTTACCACAATTTTTTCCATCTTCAAAGAGAGATTGACCACATTCATTTCCAATTTCTGCAACCTTGCTTTTTTGATATTATCTTTTTTTAGGTCATAGTTTTTGACTTGTGTGTTCTATTTTCTTAAACCAATTTTCCAATATAAAAGCAATGAGTCTCCAAAACCTTTTTCTTTCTCTAACAAGGTCAGGAGCACAGACTTGTAATTTACCCATACAAAGATGAAAGAGAATGTCTTTGATAGCAATATAATCTGTAATTGCTCAATTCTTTTCTGAGACAACTCTTCAACATAGGCCTTGTTTAAATTCAAACTAACATATGCCTCCTTATGACTATTACAAGAAGATTCATGTTTATATTTCAGTGAAAATAAATTGAAATCATGCTCCAGTTGATACAAACGCTTCAATAAACTAAGAATCAGAAGAACATAAAGGAAGAGATCAACAAGATTTAACAGATAAGAATAACACCATGTCTACCCAAGAGAAACCTGTGGTGGGGAAAACCATAGAAAGAAATAAAGCCATGCCTTTTGTTTCCTTCAATCGCCAAAAGAATTACATAATTTACAAAGAATTGGCTCTCAAATGGGCCTTAGAATTGTTGTGGCCTTGGTATCAGATGCCTAATCCCTCACACCGTCCATTCTGTTGCTTGTGTTGTAATCAATCTCTCTAATATGCTGACTCCACTTGAGCCTGCCAAAAGGAACCCCTGCACCAGTGAGAAATAATGCCACGCCTTTTGTTTCCTTCAATCACTAAGAAAACTATAGAGTTTAGAAAGAATCAGCTCTAAACTGTATCTTAGAAATGTTATGGCCTTACAAGCAAATCTATTGTAATTTCTCACAACCCCCACTCTGTTGTCTGTATTGTAATCAGTCTCTCCAACATGTTGTCTACTTGAGACTGCCCAAAGGAACCCCTGCTCATTCAAAAAATATCTTTTATGCACAAACATGAAACAGATATTGAGTAGAAAAATCTTCTGTTTGTATTGTAATCAATCTCTCTAACATGCTGAGTCTAGTTGAGACTACCAAAAGGAAACCTACTCATTCAAAAGTTATCCTTTATGCACAAAAATGAAACAATTGTAAGAATGGAAATCAAAGTGACCTTGGAAACAAAAAAGCCTGAAAGACATATTTTCAGTTTGATGGGCTTTCTGGCTGGCGAACCTCTCCTATCAAATTACCAGGCTAAAAACAAATGTCTTTTGTGGTTCATAACTAAATGACAGGTTTGCCAGTAGGTAAACCACCCTGCTGAAGTAATTGTTCAAACTTTGATAGCTTCATGTTCCTCAAAGTCCCTTGATGCTCTCAAGTACATTTGGTTGCATTACTTTATATCTGCTGGTGCAAGATTCTGTATATTTGACTGGATTGTCTTGTATTACTGAGACATACCTTGACATGCCATTGCTGTCTTGAGCTGATGCTGATATTCCTGAGGTCTATGGTATGCCATACAGACATACTTTATCTGATCTTGGTCCATCTCAAATTATACAGGGTTGAAGATTTAAGGCCTGAGCTAGAAATCACACTTCTTCAAAATATGATAAAGTTTTATTTAGTTTTTTGTGAGGTTTAGTGCTTACTTTGTTGTTTGTTACCATATATCTCTTCTAGATTTCAATCTTGAAAGACTTAAAAGAGATTTTTAGTTTGTACTTTTTAGTTCAGATTTCTATTTAATTCCAATTTCAAATATAGCTTTTGAGGTGTTTTCCAGCTTCAGCATCAGAATTTGCCATTTGGTTTAAATAATAACAAATGGTCTTATACATTACCATTTCCTCGATAATCTTGCTTTGTTGCTTGTTAAATACAAATGCGCATTATTTTAGCAACTTTACATTGTGTCCTAATGTGATATAATGTAATGATGATTGAAAATGTAGACTAGCTTACCATTTGACCAAATTCTGTCTCCAAATTGTATCCATCCCAGATGGTTTAACTCCAAATCTATCATCATGTCAATCACAGATGTGACTTTCCTAGAAAGCAGGTTTATTTGTTCTGTTCAGAACCTGCTTTCTAGAAATGTCTATCCAAAGAATCCAATCTTTCGTTTGTGACTTAAATGCCTCTCAATGGAGAATCCCATTCTTGCAGTATCTTTCCCAAGTCCAGGGAATGATCCAAGGGAATCTTCTAGGGTTATATTTGTGAAGAAACATATTCTGGTTTTTCTTAGGTTTGAATGATTTTGAAACCCTTGAATGTCTTATCTTAAAATATTAAAGACACCCTACCTAGTTAACAACTACATTGAAAATCATATGTTCTTAAGCAAAGAAGCTTTTAATACCAAATTTATAATTTGCTGACAAATTATGGTGTCTGATCAGCACTTGCTGAGCCACATCCTGACTGGATACTCTTCTAATCCATTTAGCAGCCTACACCATACCCTCTGAACAGAAACCCACCCACCCCTTGCCTTTATCCAGGAGGCAAATATTCCATATAACTAAAGGTAAACCTCTTCTTCCTCCTATTTAGATACAAGTAGTTAAGTTCATTCAAAACCAATGTAACAAATAATAGACACGACTAGCTGACACTAGCAGTATACAGAACATTAGTTAGCTTACCGGCCAGGACATGGCTATGATATTTCTAAACTTTGAACTCAAACATAGAGACTAATTGTTTCCACATATCTCTTGTGAAGACATCATTGTCTAAAACATAGTTTGTAGGTTTAGAAGTTGCAGAGTCCCCAGTGCATTTGTAGTTGGTTGTGTGCATGATGCATCAACCCTAGGTGCAACTATTTGTGTAAAATTATCTGTATAATTGTTCTGAAATTGACTCTGCAGTAGTGTTGGCGTGGACCATAAAATCTCATTGGATCCAATGGAGTATCATTTGTTAACTGGAGGACTGATATTTTAATGCTTGAAGTTTTAAAGCCCAAATTCTATTGTCAAGAACAGAAAATTGGAATCCTATTTTAATATTCTGGTCTAGCAGACATGTTTATATTGGTGATAGCTTTCCTACAGTCATCTATTGACTCTGCAAAGCTATACACATAAAAGAAATTGGAGCACTTGAACTCTACCTCTACCCAAATCAAAGCTCAACAAACCCTACAATATGGTATAGATGAAAATTAGATAATTTTAAACAATTGGTAAAAAGAGAATGGCTAGGACAAAAATTAAGCATAATATTAAAAGTAGATACTAAAATCTGTTACATCATATGTAGTAATTTAATTTTAGAGTATGCTAATATTTTTTTATTTGTAAATGAGTGTTCTATTGGGGCCCTCACCTATATATATAGAAAAAAATGTATACAAAGTACAGCCAAAGGGGGAAAACTCATGTAAATCAAAACTCTAAATACCACTACCCTAGAAGCATTAAGTGACAAAGTCGCACCCAAGCTAGCCAACCAAGGGCCCAACTGACTGAAAAAAGTAAAAACTGAAACTGAAAAAAGTTCAAAACCAGCTGAGCGCACAAAACTCAGGCCAAAGAAAGATCAATTCCTAAACATTATAGTCTTCCTCTTTCCTCAATCCAACAAGCCTGAAGGCTGAAACAATGCCAACAGCTCCACCACCTCCTGTCCCTCCAAGCGTAGTCACATTTGTACCACTGGAGCCATTACAGTGAATTAGCTGCTTCTTCTGCAAGATATCCTCCTGATAGTGAAACTGCAACCCAAGCTCGACCTCCATCCACTTGGCCACCCTCTGCAAAACACCATCTGACAGAGATGGCAGAAAATTTGTGAGAAATTTCTAGCTTACCATTCTTGTGGGTGACTTGAGTGTGTTAATAATCATGGCTAAGGATGCTGACTCCCCCTTTGGGAGAAAAACCATTTGGATTTTCATCCTCAAGATCATAATCTCCTACAAATGATGGATTGGTAACACACAATCAACCTCCTCTACAATCTGCTTCTCAAGCCCAATGGATGACCCAACCTCTAGTTCTGGAACGACCACATGCCAAATCCAGTCATGAATAGCTTGGTCTGCAATGAAGTACCCCAACTTGCTTCTAATGTCAGCTACAATTGATGCCCAAACCTAAAAATCCTAGTATTCTCTGGATCATTTGGCTTGAGGATAGATTTGACTTGAACAATGCCTATATCACTCAGAATTCAACACAGGAAACCAACAGAGAAGGCACAGAGCTAAAATCTAATAACCTTCAAAGAAAATTTTCTAGGCTATGCATAATAGGAAAAAATGGCAATTAGAGCCATTTAATCAAGGCAATCTCGCTAACACATGCTGGGAAATAATTTCCCAAACTGCAAAATGCCAACCTTGAAGGATGAATAGAAAGTCTCCTCTACCCTTGCCAGAAAAAATAAAATAATCAAACAATTGGACCTAAACTGACAGAGGGACAAGAGGAGACAATTTAGAAAGGCAATTGGCCAGCAAGAGAGGGGCCAAGCCCCACACAAGCATCTATTCTGCCACTAACTTCACCTAAAAGGAGATCTACTCAATGCCTGCATTAGCCAAGAAATCTGTCACTTCGTTACTTTCCATATAACAATAAGTGAAAAATGTCTTTGAAGCTCTCACAGAGCTTAAAAACTTTTTCTAGGAAGCTCCAAAACTTCCAGTTATGAGTTATGAGTTTTCTTTTTATCAAAACCATGAGCAAGCACCATAAAGTCTCCTTCCACAATCAAATTCTAACACCCAACTGAGATAACCAATCTCAATCTTACACCAATGCCAGCCACTCTGCCTTATTATTAGTTTTTGAACCAAAAAAGGACCCAACCTTCACCAACTGTGCCCCAGAATCTCTCAAAAATATAGCCAGCTCCATCAAGCTCCAGATTCCAATGGGAAGCTCCATCAAAATTGAGCTTGAGAAACCCTTCAGGGATTTCAACGATTGCAGATTTCTTCAATACAACTCTTGTCCATTACCCTATTAACAGAGGAGAGAATGCTAATATATTAATAATACATTGTTTTAGCAATTATTTACAAGGGGCTACATGTGTACTATATTTGGACTCAGCTTTGTGTTAAATGTGAGTTACAAGTACACCATGCAAATTCCAAAGTTATTATGGCCTCTGGGTATGAGCCATGTCTTCATCAGAAATGATTGAATTCAGATACAGAGCAATTGAAATAGGACAAACCTAAATATTTGATCATATAGAGCCTCACATATATTTTGAAAATGTGCAGTCTTGAACTTTACAGAGATGTTTATAAATAATAACGCATGATTTTTGTATTATTCAATATAAAATATATTTAGCTATAAATAAAACGATAACCCGTTCATTTTCAAAAATATTTTGTGACACCTTTTTCGTTGAATTATTATGTTCTTATTTCTAATATCTTCCAATTCTCTGGTGGAGTTTACTTGTCAGTGATGAAGCCCAAGTCTTCATGTTCTTTTGAAATAAAAATTGGCTTTTTTCATGTTTGTGACAGATATGAATTTGTTTAAGAGTGACAATGGCGTATCATCAAACAGGAAACTCAATGTATGTTTACTAATCTAAATATTTATTTTAATTCAGCAGAAAATGTTTGATGTACAATAGTGTTAGAGAATCATAAAATGTTTGGGTTTTCAGACATTCACATTTGTGAGTACTTGTTTTTGTCTTCCTCTATCTGCTGAGAAGTTATACAGTCCAAATTGCGTAGTTTTTTCATCATTTTGAGTGCTAGCAATGAGTACCTGCTTTTTGTTTCCACCGAGGAAGTACTTTAATGTAGGTTTTCTCACTTCGGTTTGTCAGATTTTACATTATAGCATGATGTTTTGGCACAGGTAAAAAGTTATGGTCAGAGCAACAATTATTACCGAAGAGATTTGTCCAATCTAAATCTCAATGATTATCATCTAATTGATCCAGTTCCAAAGTCAGGAGCAACAATTAAATCAGCTCCAATTGAACATGATGCCCCTCGGAATCCATGGAATTGGGTAATAACATTGCCAACACCACCGCCACAGGCCAAAAACAATCAGATTCCATAATTTGGCAATAGTAGTCATCATGTTTGACGACAAGATATGGATGTTGCTTGGAAATATAGCAACTTTACTGATAAATTGCTAGGAGTCTGCTACAATAAGTTACAGACTGCCATAATGGCTTCTATGTCCTTTGCTGTATGTAAAATATATTGGTAAAATCAATAACTTTGGTGTATATTATTAACAGGACCTTATGCTTTGGTTGTAATAATTAGACAAAGTTGTGATACTGATAAATGAATATGCATATCTATTGAAGTTATAGTGTGACTTTTTGTTGTGTTTGCCCTCACCATAATTGTCGTGGGCGATGCCTTTTTGAAATTGGACTTAACTTTCTTCAAGCTTTTACAAATTTCAAGAGAAATTACAGGGTATTATGATGTGTTTCACCTAATCTGTACCCACCCAGATTTTGTCCTTTGCCCTCGTCCCCTCATTGTCACTTCTTTTCTATTGCCTTTTCGGAAATTACAGAAACTTCTAAAGCACATATCTCCCTGAAACAAATTGATCTCCTCTATAACTTAAACTCAACTTCAAAGATCAATTGATCTTACATTCAGAGCAACAAAACTCTCTTAATTGTTTTGATTTTTTAATTAATCATGTATTCAAATTAATTTGGATTTTTTTCCTAAATAATGCTGGAGTTTTGACACTACCCTAACAAATGAAAAGATGAATAATGTTGAAGGAATATTGTCTACTTTAAGGTAATTTTACTTTAGAAAAGGCAAAACAGTATGTTCCTTTCTTTCTTACAAGGAAAATAATGAGTTGTTTTTTGGGTTTAAACCTAAAAGATTAAATAGTCGCAGGCAACCTAGATTTAAGTTTGCATAGAGAAAATTCTTATCTGAATCTTTGGAATATAACATGTTTGTACCAGAAGATTGCATTGTGAGTATTTTAAGGCCCAAATCTAGCTATAGATGGAGCTGACTTGGAGATAAGCACTGCTTATCGGCATGTGGGTTCGTAGCTTCCTATCTTTTCCTGTCATCTGCTCCAAATCCTCTTTTTAATACATGGGAAACAAATTACGGCTTGAACACTCCCCTTCTGCGTGGTAATCAATATTCCTACTGGAAAATACCTTACTCCCATTACAGATAATAAAAGTCCTCTTCCCGATTTACGGACATGAAAGCTTATCGCAGTCAGAGCTTTAATTTCATTTAGCCAAATTTCAAACTTGCACCCAGGCTTCATCTGCGTAATGTTATCTGCTTCCTTAACGAACAGTGCTCATTACATGGGCAAATGCCATTTTTAAATCATTTAATTTTAAATAAAAATAAAATAAGGATCTTGTACAATAAATTATGTATTTTTAAACTTTTAATTATTAAAAAAAAAGGGTGTATGTGTCATTATATGATTTTCTATTTGATTGATGTGATTTGTTATGGTAGAGGAACTAAATAATTATTTGTAAAAATATTTCTAGAATTTATGAATTAATTTTAAATGAAAATTTTAAAATATGAATGTTTGAAATTGAAATTATAGGAAAAAAGGTTTATTTGATTTTGATGGTTGATAGTGTTCAATCTTTCGATCATAATTTCTTAATTATAGTTTAGAATCATTTAAAATTGGATTGTGATGTAGAACGATAAAATATGAAATAGGTTGTCTTCAAAATTTATGGAGGTCATTATTGGAGTTATGGTTTGACCCAAATGGTAGGATTGTGTCCTTATATAATGATTTCACCCTATATATAAGTAGATCTTTGGTACATATAGAGAGCATTTGTCAAGATGATATTTGATGCAATGAAAACTAAGTGGTATTAAGAAGCATCGAGGAACTTGTGATGCAACAATTGAAGTAGCGTGCCTAAGTCAAGTTCTAAGATCGAATTTATAATAAAAGTGAAGGAACATGGAGTTGCATGTTGATGTAGATGGATAGGTCATTGTGAACTTACAAAATATTAGAGATAGATGTGTGAAATGTGTTGTCCTAAGAAATGCTCTCAATGTGATTGTTTCACATGTAAATGTCCTAGAAGAATGATTCATGTAAATACTTGACCTAAATATATAACTCAAGACTTTTTAGGATTTGATGCCACTTATGAATATAAACATGTGTGTGAAGTGGTGTAAATTAAAGGGGGAAAGTGTTAAGGTATCCAAATTCTTACTCTACATTTTGCCCCCACTTTGGTGGGTGTAAAATTTTGGGTGCATAATGTTAGAGTAGAAATATAACAAAAAATTAGTTGCAGTTAGAAATTATATAAAGTTTCTAGATCTAGAGAGACTAAGACACTTACCACTAAAGCAAGTTGTGTTTGTAGAAACAATAAATTAATCAAATGTCTAAATATATATGTGAATATGAATACCTTAAATTTGAATTTAAACATATGAATGTGTGTATTCCTTTTACTAAATCTTATTTACTTGTACAACCAAGTAAGTTAAATTTTTTAACAAGTTTTTTTACACATTAAATTAGTTTGAAATTGTATATGCATTTCCTTTAAATAACAATTACTTAGAGTTGAACCAAAATTTATGAATCTTAAAATATAATAAATTTAAATCTTATTTAGAGGAACATGCAATTAAAATGGCATATTCATACAAACTATTTTTTAACTAACAAATATAGAATTGTCTCCTAACAAGGAAAAATGGATTTGTGTTCAAGGTTACTTTCTTTCCAAGAGGAGGGTGTGACAATCTCTTGAACATTCATATTCTGGACTTACAATTTGCATTCTTCTAAAGATGCCCAAAGTAAAGAGAAGGGTTCCAAGATCTAAGAGACTTTGAGAATAATTCTAATGGGGAAAGAGTGTTCTCCACCCTACCAATATGGTGTCATCAAGCTATACTAGACTCTATTCATTCCTCAAGATAAGAGATGAAATTAAGAACCAAGTGTACACATATAATCACATTTTTAAGTAAATAGTTGTGCACATCAACAAGTAATTTAACAAAGAAGTGCAAAGTGGGTTCAACACTCCTCACAAGAAGAGAGCACTCATAGTCACAAATATTCAAGAACACACAAAATATAACAACTATATAAAATCACATTCTAACACATTCATAAGCACAAAATACTATTCTTTCAATTCTATTAATCTAAGAGAGCTCAAATAAGAATAGAACAAATTAAAATATGAATCCTCCCTTGCAAGGTAGCTCCAATATTGAGGAAGATTCTCTTTCCTTGCTTGAATCATTTTCTTCACTCTTTCACAATTAGATTTTCTTCACCAAGAAGCCTTTGAGATTCTTTCAAATGTATGCAAGCCAAAAACACTTCAATTTTTTTTCCTCACATCCTAACCCTCCCTAGTGTCTAAGCTTAAGAATGAGCCCAAATTGATCCATAAAAGCTAAAGAGGATGGTTTATATGGGATCTCATGTCATCCATCCTCATCCAATGGGATGAAGACACATGGAATGCCTCTTACACAAAATAAATGCAAGGCATGCCTTCCCATGTCTACCCACATAGGCAAGATATGGTCCAGTGGCATGTACTTGAAACTCTACTTACACAAATGTCCTTGGGAAGAGAATAGGGTTGAAATGGTAAATCCTACACCTAACCTCTTAATGGCATGTTCTTCTCAAGGGGTTGGGTGACTACTAAACTTTCATAACACTCATACAAATCCTAAAAAAATGCCTACACCTCATGTACTTGTCTATGTGGACAATTTTCACCCAAAAACACATAAAATAGACACTTTTACCCCTTTTAAAATTCACAGGTGTAAATGTAAGTAAACTCAAAAAAGAATAATTTAGACAAAAAATATTCGCAAATGAAATATGTTTAATTTAAATTACAAAAATTAAAAAATTAAAAAAATTTGACATAGTCAAGTTTCGATTACTTTATGAGGTGAAGTGAAAATGGTAAATAGGGTTCTTGATTGATCTCTCATTCTCCCATTGGCCATCCTAGACATATACCAACACACTCAGTGTGCACATCAAATACATCCAAAATACATAGTTGAAGCATCATGATGAAATTTACACTATTCACCTATAATAATTAAGATCAATCACATGCCTTGTAATTATGGCTCATTATAATAGTCAATATAAAATTGTATCTGAACATGATTAAATTCACAATATTTACTCATACACAACAAAATAATAATCTGTCATTTTTTGTAAATCACTATTCACATTAAATAATGATGATTTCAATGTTTGAATCAAAACATATCAACATTTCATCTACCCTTCAAATTGGTGTTCCCACAATATTTATTATCCATTAAAATCATACCCAATTCTATGTATCGTATAAATACTCATTTAAAAGGTAACATAAAGATTAGGGTTAGCAATGGTTTTTATCTTAATATTCACTTTTACTTAAATAACTGCATGTGAGTAATTTGTGATTGTCAAGATACTATGCATTCTTGATATAATCAAATTCACTTACCAAGGTTCTTTCATGCATTAAGGTTAGCATTGTTACTACTAAGGTTTAAATCATGTACATTGCAATATTGCTATCCATTAGAGACAACTATCAATAAAACACATTTTAAGAATACAAGAGTAATGTAAAGAGTCATATGGGAATTAAATGTAAATGAGCTAAATAATTAATCTCAAAAATTAATTAGAACATAATTAGGAAATCTCCTTCTCAAGGATGGTAACCACATAGACATAACCCATATAGTTAGAATGTGATAACAATAACATAAACTTCTACCTTATGTATTGAATACATATTGATTCCAAAAGTAAGTATAAAAATCATTTATCCACATTTAAACATTATTTGACAATTTAAATAACTATATAAGATAATTTAATGCTACAACATGATCAAAGTAAAACCCATGAATAAAAAATTAAAATATTACATGCAATTATTTCATAAATGGCTAAAATTATTCACAGATAAAAAGCATATGGAGTGTAACTAGAGTCGCAAGATGGTTGTGCCTTACATTACTTTCATGTGTCATCTAGGAGTAAATTGGGATGATACGTCAATGTTACATTCCCATGAATTATAAAGGAAACTAATAAACATTCTTTGACAATTTAAATAGCCATATATGACAATTAAATACTACAACATGATCAAAGTAAAATCCATTGATCAAAAATTAAAATATTACATGCATTTTTTTTCAAAAATGGCTAAAATTGTTACAAATAAAAAACATATGGAGTGTAACTAGAGTCACAAGATGGTTGTGTCTTACACTTAACTTCATGTGTTATCAAGGAGTAAATTGGAATGATACTTCAATGGTACGTTCCCTATATTTGAACTAAGAAACTTGATTTTTGATGGTTTCAATTTTTCTTCTATTTCTTTTGAATTTCTCCCTTGCATATGCTAAATATCCCTTGCCAATATCAAGGGTTTGGCTAGCCAATTTATAAAAACATTTTTTTATGTCCCTCATATTAACCCCAAGAGGTTTACAAGTTGTGTCATAACCTCCTTGGTGAGCACAACTAGATTTTCTAAATCAAAAGATCAAACAATGGAGAAAATCAATTGATGTGTATGAGATCTCTAATAATCCACTCTATTGGTATTTTAGGTCTCAAAATCACCACTCCACTTAATAGAACAAAATCTCACTTGCAAGGCTAGGGTTGTTGTCATGCAAATGAAATCATCTCATCAAAAGAGTAATGGAGGACTTTGAGCTAACTCTATGAGAGTGGGTTATATTGCCTACACTTCAAGCTCAACTTAGACTAAAGAGGGTATTCCCAAGGGTATACCTTAATAGGTATTGAAATCACCTAAAATGAACAATAACAAAATATGAATAGTTAAACCCAACTTGTTATCTTGGTTCCAAAGGCTATCACTAAATCAAGAACAATTGGTTGCCTCAAAACCCTTATATAGCTAATATAATTGTGCAAACATAACCCAGACGAGATAGATTCATTTGGGCTCACTGAAGATAGATCCCTGGTTATGATATGAGGTTATGAATGCACAAAAATACTCTTGCTCCTATACTATTGGTTTAATGATTTGAGATTGGTGAATGGTTTCAGACTAATGCCTACCTATTGGACAATAGAGTAACAACATACTAAGAAGAGAACAAACAAGAAAAGAAGAATATGCATTTATGCATTTACATATAACAATGATCATGAAATATTATAATAGAAAATATTTGGTAATCCAAAACACAACTGCATATATCCATACATAAAGTGAGAAAGATCATTACAAGCCTTACAATGTTTTTAAAATGTTGTTACATTCATCTAAATCAACATTACATTCATGCCAAAAAAAATGTGGCAAAAGAAAATCTCTAGCTATGATTAAGAAATATTCCTAGATACAATGGAGGCATTCTCTCAACAAATTGGATTTGGTGTTAATGGATTCCCTACAACTTACTTGGCATTTGGAGACCACATAGAAACCAACCTCCTTCAAAAGAAAAAACATACATATAATAGCAACCAGGCATAACCCAAATCATTGCGCACTGTAGCAGTTCAAAATGGATGGCCCAAGTTGAATCGTGCCCAAAATGAAAATTACAGATTGATAAAGAATGTATCTATAATTGCTTATGGTATTGGGTGATATGGCGCCATTACTAAGTTAGTAGGTGGATAGATTGGAAGAGACACATGTAGCACTTTACCTTTGTTTTCTCATTTCTTGTAAAAATCCGAGTTGGAACTGGATGCATGATATTATGTGTATTGCTTAGATATAGAAAAGCGAGAAAAATGCTGCGATGCAAATATATCCCATCGCCATTAAAATCTCCATTGTATCCTCTTGACCTCAGATCTGCAGAATTTCAACCATCATCAATATATAACGAGAGCGTGGCCCGTACTAGGCCATGCAAAACATCACTATGGATTGGGATATACAACCACCTTTTTTAATTCTTTTGGAAAAGGTAAACAAACCGTTGGAGATTTCATAAAAATTAGGAATCATTGGTTATTGGTGTCTATGTAACCTCTAATCACTTAGCCATTTTTTTTTAATTTTTGATTTTGGGGAAATAATTAAAGCATATGGGAGGGGAGCACATAGTCAACAACATACCTTAGTATGATGATCCTTAAGGGATTTCTCAAATTAGTTATTGACAAAGGGATCATGATTTACAAACACAAAAAAGGAACTCAAGCAAAAAGGACACTAATATATTGAGTCCCAAGAGTGGCTCTAATTGGGGATGTGTGTCTCCTATAGGAATATCAAGAATATAGATCTCTAGGTAGACCAAAAATGAGGAACAAAAGAACAAGACCAACTCACGAAGGATAACAATATGTACATGATGAAATTTCACAACCAATTAACATGAAAACACAAGGATAACAAAAGAATGACTATGAAAATAATCTAACACATGCATGCCAACCTTGTACAAGATGGATAAAGTCACTTTCCTCTCTCAAACACCATTTGATTGAAGGAACTTGTTTCCATCAACCCAAAACTATCATTATCATCTAGCTGCAACAACATTGGCCTCTTTCTCATATGAATCAACTTGTGATGGCTATCAAAAGAATGAAGACAAGCTCCACCCTTTCCATTGCATGAAAACCATAAAACATATGCCACTACACCACCATATATCTCATTAATTTATTTCCTTAGCAATTGGGGGCAAGATTTGCAAACTTAGGTTAGCACCAAAAGAACATTAGTATTTTTATACTTGTTGACCTTTACAAGTGAATTGAGGAAAAAGGAAAATACCTCCAATTCACAATGCAAAGAAAAATATGCCTCTTCATCTTGTTGACTTGTAGAGGGAGACTCATCCTCTAACAACTCAAACCAAAATTTGAAGCTCGTGCATACTACTAATTGAGCAACATGTTGATCTTATTTTTGGAATATATCTTGCTTCTCATCACCAATGTGAACTATATGTTGGGCCCAAGTGAAGCACTCAAACTTAGGCACCCCATCATCCCCAATATTGGAAGCTACACCTTCATCATGAATAAAAGATTCATACTTAATCTTACTTACCTTTGGGACAATAGGTAGCGAGCATGCCTCAATGTCATCTACATTGATACAAATTTCATCAACACAACAATTTGGATCAAGAGACACTTTGGGTGAAGAGTTGTACTCTTCAAATTATCTCATTGTTTCAATCTCCTCTTGGCAATTTGTTGTGACATGTGTTTTGTAAAAATCAAACCTATAGCACACTTCTCCTTCCACATTCAACTACATAGCACCACTTTTACATAACCCATTTGAAGTGCACTATGCATGAGGAAGACACATGTTGCACACTAAACAAAGAGGCTCTCATATGAATTCATATGGTCACCCACTTCACAATCTTCAATTGCAAAATCTTTATGAATATTATAATGATGATTTATCTATGTTTCCAATATTGAATGGTGAGTTTTGGTACCTCCTATATATATAAGGATCTTAGGAAACACCCTACAATATCTTGAATTGTTTGAGGGAAATTCATATTAAAACACTTGAAATATGTTATCATCCTCCCACAATACCATTGAGATCATTCAATCCTCCTCAACTAATAATGATTCTCTAACTATCATTTTATATATTTATATTTTTGCCATGTAATATATGTCAAATTTAGTCTATAAAAATGCATCTCCAACCTACCAATTCATCCTCTCACTCTACTTACTCATTTGGAAGTGCCCCACTATTATGATCTTAGTCTATCAAGCATTAAATATACATTCACACCTAGGGGACATGCATGAAAATCAAACTATATGAAATATAGAGGATGCTTTCCCATTTCAAAGAATCAATTCATCTTGTTGACTTGTTGAGGGAGACTCATCCTCTAACAAATCAAACCAAAATTTGAAGCTTGTGCATACTACTAATTTGAGCAATAGGTTGATCTTATTTTTGAAATATATCTTGCTTCTCATCACCAATGTGAACTATATGTTGGGCCCAAGTGAAGCACTCAAACTTAGGCACCCCATCATCCCCAATATTGGAAGCTACACCTTCATCATGAATAAAAGATTCATACTTAATCTTACTCACCTTTGGGATAGTAGGTAGTGAGCATGCCTCAATGTCATCTATGTTGATACAAATTTCATCAACACAACAATTTGGATCAAGAGACACTTTGGGTGAAGAGTTGCACTCTTCAAATTATCTCATTGTTTCAATCTCTTCTTGGCAATTTGTTGAGACATGTGTTTTGCAAAAATCAAACCTATAGCACACTTCTCCTTCCACATTCAACTACATAGCACCACTTTTACATAACCCATTTGGAGTGCACTATGCATGAGGAAGAGCACATGTTGCACACTAAACAAAGAGGCTCTCATATGAATTCATATGATCACCCACTTCACAATCTTCAATTGCAAAATCTTTATGAATATCATAATGATGATTTATCTATGTTTCCAATATTGAATGGTGAGTTTTGGTACCTCCTATATATATAAGGATCTTAGGAAACACCCTACAATATCTTGAATTGTTTAAGGGAAACTCATATTAAAACACTTGAAATACGTTATCATCCTCCCACAATACCATTGAGATCATTCAATCCTCCTCAACTAACAATGATTCTCTAACCATCATTTTATATATTTATATTGCTGCCATGTAATATATGTCAAATTTAGTCTATAAAAATGCATCTCCAACTTACCAATTCATCCTCTCACTCTACTTACTCATTTGGTAGTGCCCCACTATTATGGTCTTAGTCTATCAAGCATTAAATATAGATTCACACCTAGGGGACACGCATGGAAATCAAACTATATGAAATATAGAGGACGCTTGCCCATTTCAAAGAATCAAAATAGTGAGTACCAATATATAAAAAAATCATCATTTAGATCTATTATGCCAATGGTAATATTTGATAGGGTGCTCTCTCTTGACAATATGTTGGTTAGCTAGTAGAATACTAATATACAACCCTATCCTATTATTGGGTGGTAAGTAATTTGTAATAAATTATCTACCAACACTAATAATTTGAATATATTTGGGGTTCATCCCATAGTGTGATGGTTAAGTGGTGGCCACTAGGGTTCAATTCTTCGTTGAGCTATTGTGATTGTAGGAACTGCGCCTTTGCTAATCCAATGTGCTCATAGGCTTGACCTGGAGTACCCTATTTTTGGCTTCTGTTGAAAAATGAGGTGTTTTCTTAGCTTAATACTCTGTAAAAATTTAATATTGTTGATCTAAGTAAGCTTTTTCTTTGTTACGTATATTCTTTGTGGGTGATTATCTTGATTAATCCATTTTACTATTGTAGAATGAAGAGAGAAGTTGATATAAGAACTAGACAAGATATTAGAAAGATTACACAAGATGTACCGTGGAGAAACCCTTTTGGGAGAAAACTCCACCAAGATTTATTCTATTATTCAATCTCTGAATTACAATAGCTTCAATTCTTGCTTGAGAATGCTTCTTCTGTCTTTACCAATCTTCTTCACAACCTGTAATAATAGTTATGAAAAATCTCTTCAACTTGAATGAGATATAGAGACAATATGCAACCTTGTAATCTCTAAAAGGTGATAATTACAATGCACAAGCTCAAGCCTTAAGAAAGGTATGCCATATTGCTTCAAGTTGAGTTATACTGTGAAGATCAAAGCTTAGAACATGTGCTTTACCCATTTGGGCATCCCCAACTAAAGCTACAACTCATCCTTCACTTTAGTGATAATTACAAAGCTCTTCCTCAAAGATAGTGCCCAAAAAAGGGTCCCACCTAATAGAGCCTTCAAAAATATCTTATCATGCATTGGAGTTAATTCCAAGAAAGCATCTTAGGCGCCCAAGTTGGCTTCAAGTGATTTCTTGTTAACTGAAACATTTACTCAACACCATTCATGCAAGAATGGTCATCCCCTGTTAACTGTAGGTAGTCCCTGTTATCTGTCATACAACTCAATGTTATTAGCCATGCATTCCAAGTTAACTGAAGTTAACTAACATACAACTGAACCATAACTGAACTAAACTGAACTGAACTAAACTGAACTAATTCTGAACTGAACTGAACTAATTTGAACTGAATTGAACTTCATGCATGCAAACATCAAACCCCGACTCCTAGGATATTTACATGCATTTAGAAGTGTTAACTGTTACTCTGTATAGTTAATTGAACAAAAGGTGAGTGTCACCTTACCATGTGTGCACCCACATGTTCCTATTATTTAGGAATAACTACAAATGTCAATTTCATGATTTATTTCATCAAAATATTAATCTCATCCTAATCTTAGTGTTGTTGAAAACATTCCAAGAACTTAGGAGATACATGAAATAATTAATGTTTAGGATTTGCAATTAAATGACATCCTATTCCCAACAGCTTCTTTGATTCATAGCTCCAGTAAAAAAGCACTTACAAGTAAAAAAAAAAAAATTGGAGCTCTCCCACAAGTCCTCAAGTGTGATGGTCATCTTGTTGAGGAGCAAGTAAAAGGTGATGATATCAAAATCCTACCTCTCTCCACGAGTAATGTGAACATCTACACATTGTAACCAAATGGGAATATCTCTCTCATATAACCAAGGCCAAAACTACCTACTATATGTGCATCGATTGATGTAGGATCTAGAACATGAAGGTTGTGTAGCTAGTAGTTACTAAACTATCCTCTAATCTCAATCTCACCCTACAAAAATGATCGTTAATATAATGTGAAATAAAAGAAAGATATTATATTATGTTTGATTCACTATATTTTGTTGAATCTAAGAATTGCGGTTTATATCTTAGGTATCAGTGTATTCAATAGATCAAGTCTATGTATATTAGTTTACACCTCACAAAATAATGGTCAATTCCATTGGCATAGGATTTACATATGTGGATATGAAATATGAGAAAAATAATATCCTACACAATTTTTATGATATTTTGATCACTTTTTGAAATGGAATTTTTTTATAAAAAATAAAAAAGTAGGCGTTGCCTTTTAGGGGTCACTTATACATACTTAGGAATGGACTCTATCAAAACATGTAGGAATGTGGCCTTTGGTACACCATGGTGACATCTTGAGAGCTCTCTCTAGGGGTGAATGCTAAATCAAATGTTCATTTCACACTTTTACCCTCCTATATATAGTTTGGATATATGCTCCTTTATGTTAAATGTTTACCCTAATCACCAACACATTCCTTAGAGTGATACTACTCATGATGAATGGTATTATTAATGATGATATAAGACTTGGAATTTTTTTTTGACAAATTATATAATTGAGCATTATTACATTGTTTTCCAAGTATGACATTTATAAGTTATATGACCACAAGGAACATTACATTCATTGATTATTTTTAAAAGGGACAATTTCATAGTGTTAACATTTATTGGCCACTATTCACATCACCTACATTGGTTGTTCATTGTCACACTATCAAAGTAGGTTACCCTAGCACTTGATTACTCCACATTCCTTCACACTCACATATAGAGTTGAGACACTTTAGAGCCTACATATTACTATTCACAGTGTTTACATCCTCTAAGACATGCTTAATTGTGCTTAGAAGACATCCTTATAAATTATTGTTGGTCTTGCCTTGTCACTGGAGCATCTCATCCCCTTGAATTTACATGGTTATCTCATATATTGTTTACATCTTTACTGTGTCTACATGATGTCTTTTCATTGATATTTACTAAATATTCCTTATACAGTGTTATATTTAATAATATTGCATGTTTGATATACTTTACATGATATCATTTCACTTACATCCAATTTCATATGTCCTTTATAAGCAACTAATTGAAAGGGGACATATTATCACTTACATTTGTTCATAAATATGATTACAATTATAGATATTATCATTTTCAAGAAGCTTCATTATCGTATGCAAATAAGATATTTTTTGCATTATTGAAAACTTCATTATCACTTACATTTGTTCAAAGTTTGATTACAATATAGATATTATCTTTTTCTAGTATAAAAAAGGAACTTTTAAGATATCATTTTGCATAATTGAAAACCTTATCATGCTATCAAATTCCATTATTTGATTGCATGATTAGAATTATACCATTTGCATAGAACACTTAGATCAAATAATTTTAAGAATTTTTTTTTGTATGACTTGTCAAATCATCCCATAAATATACACACAATTGTCAACGAAAGAGAAATATTCTTATTAACCCAAAAAAAAAAAGAGATATATTCTTATTAACTCAACATATTTTCTAGAATTCTAAACATTTTTTTATTGGATTAAGAAAAAAAATCAAACTACATCAAAGAAATAGAGTTGGAACTATCAGCTGGGCACAGTAGTGCCTAGTAGGCCACCAAAAAAAAGACCAACAACAACAAAACAAGCTGCAACAACTATATTACTAGCAGCAACAACTGAAAAATAGTAGAAAAACACATTGTTACAACTATATTAATAGCAACAAAAAACCATATAAGCTGCAACAACAACTATAACAATAGATACATTGAATAACGTTGATTAAAGGAAAGTATTGAAGCATAGAACAACAAGTAAATAGACAACCGTTTTGTAGAGAACCGAGTAACTCAACATCCAAAGAATAGAGGTATTGCCATGACCTCCAAGTCCACCAAGAAAATGCCTCCTTAATAAGCCATCTATCCTTCAACTAGTTGTAGTTGTTCTTGAACATTGTAGATAGTTGTGTTAAGCTCATTGTTAGTTTGTAAAAAATCTCCAAGAACAACAACCAAATTTGTAATCTGCATAGAAAGATTCGAGCATATTAATTGAAGTTCAATTTTGTGGGGCTGATATTGTTGAGTTTAATAACAACAGAATAAATGAAAGAAAAGATTGCAGAAAAATAAAATGAACAAACAAGAACGCACACAAACAAGAACACAAGATTTTCATAAAGGTTTGTCTTATAGACTACATCCACTTTCAACAAGGGGAATCTCATTTATTAATTCTCAATACAATAAATAATATTCAAGCAACAACAACTTTTATAATTTAGTCTCATCTTCAAAATGGAAAAATCCACCAAAACGGTCAACTTCTAAATTAGCAAATACATGCAAAAAATACATTCATTTCGAGTGTGAGAGAAACCGTCATTATAATTAGAATATTTGGGCTTCACCAAACCCAACAATCTCCCACTTGAAGACCAAATATTGCTTGAGGTGGCTGTTCAGAGATACCCCTACTACAAGCATTTACATTAGCCCCAACGAAGATTTTAGCTTTGCCAAATATTGTTCATGGACACACCGAATTAGTCTTCTCCAGGACAAATCGGATAGAACAAAGGTTAACAAAAATGCATCTATTAATCCATAATCAAAAACACCACTTTTTGCAGGTTCAAAATACACTATACCATCACTTGAATCTGTGCTCCCATTCTTTGCATCACTTCAAAACATAGATGCTTGGAACAACCTCCTAAATTCACTTGGCGCTACGCTGTAATAACCATGCACAAATTGCAAATCCTTGCACTTAGATTTCACTTTTGCACCTTTGAGAGCCCGCACTACATTATTGTAGGCACGGGTGACATCTTCAGCTATATCAAATGTGCCGAGCCAAACCCTCATTTTTTTCCATGGATCTCTTATTTCGTCACCATCGTCGATGCTCTTCTCGGAGCAAACCTCGACAACATCATCATCTGCCTGGCACTCAAATAATGGATTATCATAAACCATTTCTACCTCGGGCTCAAATAATGGATTATC
The DNA here is from genome assembly GCA_007258455.2 of Sequoia sempervirens. Classification (NCBI taxonomy): domain Eukaryota; kingdom Viridiplantae; phylum Streptophyta; class Pinopsida; order Cupressales; family Cupressaceae; genus Sequoia; species Sequoia sempervirens. Next base: position 32,870 of record VDFB02105960.1, read on the forward strand.
ATAAACCATTTTTCCCTCTTGATTCTCGGCCTCTTCCTTAGGTTCAACATCACTCGCTTGGTTCCAGACTGCATCCTCCTCTCCTTGGGAGGCATCCTCCTCCTCTTTAGTTGAATCCTTCTCATTTTTCCATCCATCTAACCAATGAACACAACGCCTTGTTTCAGGTTGCACTTGTACATACTTTCTACTGAATCTAAACTGCCAAGAAATTCTTCAATGATAGAATGAACTTCATCATTTAATTCATCCAAAAACATCTAATGAATAGCTCCCACTTCATCATGACTCTCTTCATGGCCATGACACATAGACATGAGAGCTTGAACCCAATCATCCCAGTTGGGACTCTCTTCCATATCTGCTTCGTCCATAACTCCGGAATCAAACACCCAATCATTTTCCATCTCTGCTCAATACTTCTCCATGGCTCTGATACCAATTGTTGAATTTAATGATACCAAAATAAACGAAAGAAAAGATTGCAAAAAAAAAAGAACAAACAAGAATGCACACAAACAAGAACACAAGATTTTTATAGTGGTTCGTCTTATAGACTACATCCACTTTCAACAAGGGAATCTCATTTATTAATTCTCAATACAATACATAATATTCAAGCAGCAACAACTTTTATAATTTAGTCTCATCTCCAAAATGGAAAAATCCACCAAAACGGTCAACTTCTAAATTAGCAAATACATGCAAAGAAGACATCCATTTCAAGTGTGAGAGAAACTACCGTTATAATTAGAATATTTGGGATTCACCGAACCCAACAAATATGTGCCAGAGAAGACTGTAGAGCAACGAAACTTCCAGATGAATTTGAGAATGACCTCCCTGCATAGTTGTGTAAGGATATTGTGATGAGGGGAAACACTAAGGAGAGCAGTTTTCCATGACCAAGTATGTTTAAAGAGGGCGAGAAGCAAAGAAAAAAGGGACTGCCATAGGCTGTGAGCATGAGGGAAAAACCAAAAAGCATGTTTTATAGATTCAAATTTGGCACAAAAAAGACATAATAAAAGAGGATGGAGAAATTTGAGGTGATTACCAATAGGCAGTTTAACATGAAGAATATTTTTGTGCCAAGAGTTGGGCTTGAGCATCGACTTTAGACTTCTAAATTTGAAGTCTAGTCTCATTCCACTTTGATTGACTAAACTTACAATTCCACTTGACATTGAGACAAGGTGAGAGCAAAAGTGAAGGAAGAAGTTGTTTATAGATAGTTTTGAGGAGGAAGAAGTGGATATTGCATTGTTTAGGCTTCCAATCTTTCAAAAAACTAGAATGACAAGGGGATGACAAGAGACATAAAAGATCAAGGGGAGACCAATTGTTGAATTTGAATAAGGGGTTGTTTAGTGGAAGGGGCCAAGTTAAACTAAGTTCGTAGTTGTTGCCAAGATTCCCAATTGAAGTTGATGGGATCCCATAAATCATGAAACACTTGAATTCTCTTTTTAAAGAGATGTATGTCTTTAAAACTTTTAATGTCCTAAGGGGTATGCCATCTTGTTGAATTAGACGATTCCACCATATGGAGGAGTTTGCAAAGTTGAGACCATAATTGAGGGACTAATTGTACCAAACCAATATCTTGGAGGTGATTTGCCAAGCTTTCCAAATAGAGTTGAATGGTGTAGACCCATGAGTTTTAAAGTAAGGATCCAAAAGAAGCTTATTATTCCAATTGACCTTATCCCAGGCATGGTTAACAATAGTAGATTGAATGTGGAAATGAACCAAATTCTTCCAAGGAGCCTCTCCTTTCAAAGAACACACAATCCATTTAGTAGTGAGGCAAATTCCCTTAGTACAAGGGTCAATAATCCCCAAACCACCTTTGTCGTTTGGTTGAATGCAATGTAACCAAGATGTAGAAGGAGAACCTTCCTTGTTTCCCCATTTGGCCCAAATAAAACTCCTAATTAGTTGAGTTAGCTGGTTATAACATTTTTTGGAAGGCAACCAACAAGGTGAAATGTAAACATGGCTCGCCAAGAGGATTTTATTGGCAATTTGAATGTGACCAGCCATGGAAAGGAACTGATTAGTCATATGATCCCATAATAGTGTTTTACAATTTTTGGCCAAACTAGACACTGAAATTATTATTTTTAACTAAATCTTCACATTCGGGCACCTATAGCGGCTAAATCGTGAGGAATTTGAAGATGGTGCAAACTAGTGTCTCATCAAATTTTGTTTGTATATTCTAAAAGTATTTTTTTCAAAATTTTTGGAATCAAATTGCACTTCTTTTTCCATCTCCCATGAAAATTGATTTTTTTCAAAAAACATTTATAAAAAGTGATGCACACCGTATAACGCATAACTTTTTTTCCATGAAGGATAAAATTCTAATTCTTTCAATTTTAGATTTGTAACTCTGATATCTAGTGCTTCCACTTGGTTAGATAGTTTTTTATTAAATATTTTTTCCTTAATCAAGTTTCAAAGTCAAATGAATTACAATTCAGACATAGCGCGACCGTATAACGCGTAACTTTTTTTGTATATGTCAAAAAAAAATTATTTAATTTTTGTTGGATCAAGGACTTTAATATCTGGTGCACTAATATTTTTCATTTTTTTTTTTGATAATCTTCTATTTTTCCACATGTGAAGAACAAAGAAATTCATTTTCGATGAAAAACCTATGTTTAATAAAACTTAAAAAACAAATACATAACAAAACCAAAACATATTAAAATTATATTCATTGGATAGCTTTTTCTGAGGAATACCATAATCATTTGAAATAAATTTTAAATGAATTCATTTGATCCCCCAAAAGCTAAATCAAAAGTGATTTTTTATCAGCATTTTGATAGGTGTAAAGGAGACGCATTTATAGGTATGGTTTAAAACTAGCGAGGTTCTATCCAAGGGGGTTTGATCTAAGGTGATTTGATCAAACCCTCTTCAATTGGAATCCTTAAAATGGAACTTTTTAAGGCTTAAATCATTATATTTTCTAAAAATATGTGATTTTAGCTAAAATTCGTTCCTCTCAGGAATTGTAAACCACTATTGTGACAACACTAACTTACTATTGAATTTAGTCATAAACCAATTCCACATGTCTTTGAGGGAGACCCCGATCCGAAAGGGTATGCCAAGGTGTCTGGTGATAGTGCCATGTTTAATTTCATGCCATTCACTAGGGATCCAAGGACGGTGTAGGCTAGGGAAAGTCATAATGAATTTAGTCTTATGCATTACAAGCTTGGATCCAGAGATGGCACAAAATAGATCCAAAACATCAAAGAGTATTTGTTATGTCATATGTTGTATTTTGTATAAATGATATGCTATCATCAGTAAAATGTGAGTTAAGCACTTTAGCATTACTGAGCAAAAAAATACCATGAATAAGCTTAGAAGTGAGAGCACGTTGAAATAGGTAACCAAGGGCATCAATAGCTAAAACTTATAGAAATGATGGAAGGGGGGTAGCCTTGGCGGATAGATTTTTCTTAGGGGAATTGGGGGGAAAGGGCTCCATCAACATCAACTCTAGCATTGGCATCAGTGGACAACATTTATTGATGAGTCTGTTGGTGACCCTCTTCTCCAATGACAAAAATAAATAGGGAGAAGAGGGTCACCAACAGAGTCATCAATAAAATAGGTTCTTAAAGTGCTCAAAGAAGGTTTGCAAGATAGTAGATTGGTTGGTATGTATCTAACCATCTACAGTTCTTATACTAGAGATTTGCTCTTTTTTGTGTCTATGTTGCAAGTATTGAAAGAAAAAATGTTGACAGTCTATCCCCATCCTTGATCCATTGGAGACAAGCACGAATTCGGGCTACCTTTGTAGGCAACCAACTTTCAGAGTAAATTTTTAGTTTTAGCCACAGCTTGTTGGAGGGCAGCATTGAGAGATTGGAAATCAATAGAGAACAATTATGTTCTAATTGACCTTTAAGGGATTTTTCAAGTCTACGACGTTTAGCAGCAACTCTTTGCTTATAGTCACAAAGAAATAAGGTGCAACAGGCGATGTTTCTTTCCCACCAACTAATCCACATATCGTGTTGGGGCTTTGGTTCAGATTTTCAAATAGCTGACAGGCTGTCAATGCAGTCTTGCTGTTTTAAATGGGAAACATTTAGCTTGTATGGGAGATCATTAGGGAGAGTAGGGGAATCGATCAGGGCAAGCGTGGTAAAGATGGAGAGGTGATCAGAAAGAGTGGCTGAGAGGTCAAGGTGAACTAAAAGACCAGCATGAGAGGGGAGTATATGACAGTTTGGGGAAATATAAAACCGATCCAAATGACTCATTCTCCTCAAACAACCTTCACGACAATTATTCCAAGTAAACCAACAATGTGGCTTGTGAATGTTAACTTTGTCCAAGAACTCCTAAAGAATTTCGCACTAAGGATGTTTGAACTCACCCCACCCAAAATCCACTCGACAATTAGGGAGATGAAGACGAAACCATTCCCAGAGCTAATCCCTTATCAAGTTCCAACACATTATTATCATTGAATTTTTTTGGTATTATGGGCTTCCTCTTAAGTAGAGGGAGCCTCCAAAAATAGGCGTATGCCGCTTTGAGTGGCCAAGACACGGTATTCTTTAGTAAAAGGCGAAAGAATAGTTCGCTATGTCTTGACCACGCCGCTCCGTGAGAAATGATAGGTAAACACTGGATTATATATATCATCTGCGTTCATGTTGTTTCAGTTAAGGAAACGAATGTGGGACTATAACTTAGATGGCGCTGTAAATTTATCAAAGCTGCGAGATAGCGCTGTAAATTTTTGAAAGCTGCAAGATAGATAACAAGTGGAATACAACGGAGCGTGCTCTACTTTCTCCCTCAGAAATGTTACGAATCTGCGTTTGAGTTTTCTTCTCTTTACAGTGTCACTCTGCATTTATTCTGCTTAATTCCTTATTTAAATTTTAAGAAAAAAAACCTTTAATTTTATCCATGCGGGGATAGGTCAGTTGGGAGAGCGTCAGACTGAAGATCTGAAGGTCGCGTGTTCGATCCACGCTCACCGCATTTAAGGCTGCGTCTAGTGTTGTTTATTTTAAATTTTAATTTTTATCTTTACCCAAGATTATACATTTTATGAGTAGGAAGGGAATAAGTTCATCTACTAGCATATATATAAAATACGCCGAGAGATATCCTTCTCGAGGCGCCTATTTTTTAATCAAAATTTTCTTATAAAAATTAAATAGGCGCCTCGAGAAGGATATCTCTCGGCTTATTTTATATATATTATTAAAATAATATATATGCTAGTAGCAAAGTGGCAAACATGTAATATCTTAAATAAATTATTTTTAATATTTATTATATATTTAATTATAAAATTATTATATTAATTATTATATTATAATATGATAGTTAATATGATTAGGGTTAGGATTAGGGTTAGAATTAGGGTTAGGATTAGGTTAGGTTAGGCTAGTTAGGGCAGGGATTAGGTTAGGCTAGGATTAGGTTTAGGGCCAGCATTAGCATTAGGTTAGGGACAGGATTAGGTTAGGGCTAGGGTTGTGCGTTAGGGTTGGGCTTTATTAATTTTGTTTAGGGTTAGGGTTAGGATTAGGATTAGGGTTAGGGTTAGGAATTAGGTTAGGATTCTGATTAGGATTAGGATTAGGGTTAGGATTATGGTTAGGGTTAGGGTTAGGATTAGGGTTACGCACAATTAGGGCTAAGATTTTGGTTAGTGTTAGAGTTAGGGTTAGGGTTAGGGTTATGATTAGGGTTAGGGTTAGGGTTAGGATTAGGGTTAGAATTAGGGTTAGGGTTAGGATTAGGGTTAGGTTTTTTAATTTTGTTAAGGGGTAGGATTGGGGTTAGGGTTAGGATTGGGATTAGGGTTAGAGTTAGATTTTAGTTAGGTTAGGGTTAGGATTAGGGCTATGATTATGATTAGGGTTAGAGTTAGGGTTTAATTAGGTTAGGGTTAGGGTTAGGGTAATGATTATGATTAGGGTTAGGGTTATGATTAGGGTTAGGTTTTTAATTTTGTTTAGGGTTAGGATTGGGGTTAGGGTTAGGGTTAGGGTTAGGATTGGGATTAGGGTTAGAGTTAGGGTTTAATTAGGTTAGGGTTAGGGTTAGGGTTTTATTAGGTTAGGATTAGGATGAGGGTTAGGGTTAGGGTTAGGGTTAGGATTAGGGTTAGTTTTTTTAATTTTGTTAAGGGGTAGGATTGGGATTAGGGTTAGGATTGGGATTAACATTAGAGTTAGAGTTTAATTAAGTTAGGGTTAGGGTTAGGGCTATGATTATGATTAAGGTTAGAGTTAGGGTTAGGGTTAGAGTTAGGGTTTAATTAGGTTAGGGTAATGATTATGATTAGGGTTAGGGTTAGGTTTAGGATTATGGTTAGGGTTAGGTTAGGTTTATAAATTTTGTTTAGGGTTAGGTTTAGGATTAGGATTAGGATTAGGGTTAGGGTTAGGGTTAGGGTTAGTGTAAGGGTTAGGGTTATGGTTAGAGTTAGTGTAAGGGTTATGGTTATGAGTATGGTTATGAGTATGGTTAGGGTTAGGGTTATGGCTATGGTTATGGTTATAGTTAGGGTTATCATCATGATTAGGTTCATCATCATGAATCTGATTAGGGCTAGGATTAGGGTTAGGGTTAGGGTTAGGATTAGGGTTAGGGTTAGCATCACCAATAGGCTTATCATCATGAATAGGATTAGGGTTAGGGTTTATCATCAGGAATAGGTTTATCATCATGTCAAGGATTAGGGTTAGTGTTAGGGTTAGGGTTATGGTTAAGGTTAGGGTTAGCTTTATCATCACGAATAAGTTTATCATCACAAATTTAGATTAGGGTTAGAATTATAATAATTAGAATAAAAGATATGGTTATGAGTAGGGTTAAAATAAGGCTTGGTTTCAATTAGGGTGAGTGTTCAATTATAATAAGGGTTAAATTTGGTTATGATTTACAAATGATAAAATTTGGTTAAGGTTAGAGTTAAAATTGGGATTAGTGTTGAGGTTATCATTACGAAAAGGTTTATCATCATGAATAGGGATTAGGGTTAGGGTTAGGGTTAGTGTTAGGGTTAGGGTTAGGGTTATCATCACGAATAGGTTTATCATCATGAATAGGATTACGGTTAGGGTTAGGGTAAGGGTTATGGTTAAGGTTAGGGTTAGGTTTATCATCACAAATAGGTTTATCACCATGAATTCAAATTATGGTTATCATCATGAGTAGGGATTAGGGTTAGGGTTAGTATTAAGGTTAGGGTTAGTCTTAAGGTTAGGGTTAGAGTTATGGTTAGGGTTAGAATTCTAGTTAGGGTTAAAATTAGGGTTAGGGTTATGGTTATGGTTATGGTTATGGTTAGGTCCTAATCCTAATATTAATCTTAATCCTAACCCTAACCCTAATCCTAGCCCTAATTCTAACCCTAACCCTAACCCTAACCCTAGCCCTAACCCTAATCCTATTCATGATAATAAGCCTATTAGTGATGCTAACCCTAACCCTAGACCTAACCCTAATATTATTCATGATGATAATCCTATTCATGATGATGAACCTAATCATGATGATAACCCTAACCGTAACCATAACCATAACCCTAACCCTAACCCTAACCCTTAGACTAACCCTAACCCTAACCCTATTCATGATAATAACCCCAACCCTAATCCCAATTTCAACTCTAACTCTAACCAAATTATTATATTTATCATTTATAAACATATCCCTAACCCTAACCCTAATCCCTATTTGTGATGATAAACCTATTGAAGATTATAAACCTAACCCTAGCCCTAATCCTAAGCCTAACCCTAATCATTTTCATGATGATAGACCTAACCATAATTCTAACTCTAATACTAACTCTAACACTAACCCAAACCCTAATCCTATTTTTGATGATAAATCTTTTCACAATGATAACCCTAACTCTAACCATAACCATTAGCTTAACCCTAACCCTAATCCTAACCCTAACTCTAATCATATTCATGATGATAAACCAATCCTAATCCTAATCCCAACCCCAACAATAACCCTAAACCTAATCGTATTCATTATGATAACCCTAATCATAACCATAACCCTAACGCTAACCCTAACCATAATCCCTATTCATGATGATAACCCTAATCCTAACCCTAACCCTAGCCCTAATCATAACCCTAACCCTAATCCTTTTCATGATGATAAACCTATTCATGATGATAAACCTAACCATAATTATAACCCTAATCCTAACCCTAACACTAACCCTAGACCTAACCCTAATCCTATTCATGATTATAACCCTAACTCTAAACATAACCATAACCCTAATCCTAACCCTAACCCTAATCATATTCATAATGATAAACCTATTCGTGATGATAACCCCAACCCTAATCCTAATTTTAACTCTAACCCTAACCAAACTATTATATTTATCATTTATTAACATATCCCTAACCATAATCATAACCCTAACCCTAACCCTAATCCTAACCCTAACCCTAATCCCTATTTGTGATGATAAACCTATTGAAGATTATAACCCTAACCCTAGCCCTAATCCTAAGTCTAACCCTAATCATTCTCGTGATGATAAACCTAACCGTAATTCTAACACTAATCCTAGCCCTAACACTAACCCAAACTCTAATCCTATTCGTGATGATAAACCTTTTTGTGATGATAACCCTAACTCTAACCATAACCATAACCCTAACTGTAACCCTAATCCTAACCCTAACCCTAATCATATTTGTGATGATAAACCAATCCTAATCCTAACCCTAACAATAACCCTAACCCTAATCCTATTTGTGATAAGCCTAACCCTAACCATAACCCTAACGATAACCCTAACCATAATCCCTATTCATGATGATAACCCTAACCCTAACCCTAACCCTAATCCTTTTTGTAATGATAAACCTAACCCTAATTCTAAACCTAATCCTAACCCTAACACTAACCCTACCCCTACCCCTAATCCTATATGTGATGATAAGCCTTTTCGCAATGATAACCCTAATTCTAACTATAACCCTAACCCTAATCCTACCCTAACCCTAATCATATTCATGAGGTTAAACCTAACCTAATCCTAACCCTAACAATAACCCTAACCCTAACCATAACCATAACGCTAACCCTAACCATAATCCCTATTCATGATGATAACCCTAACCCTATCCCTAATCGTAATCCTATTCGTGATGATAAACCTAACCCTAATCTTATTCCTATTTGTAATTATAGCCTTCATTTTAAGCATAACACTAATAAAACAATAACCCATACCCTAACTAAACCCTAACTCTAACCTAACTTTAACCCTTACTATAATCGAATCATAATCCTAACCCTAGTTGAACCTTAACCCTAATTGAATGAAACCCTAATTATAACACTAATTAAATCCTAACATAATCTTAACCCTTATTTTATTTGCAACCCTAACTCTAATCGTAGTTGAATTCTAACTCCAACCCTAACCCTAACCCAAAACTATATCCTAATCCTAATTGAACATCAATTTAACCCTAACCTTAATTGAATCTTAACCCTAATTACACCTTAACCCTAACATTAACTAATCCCCAACCCTAACCCTAACCCTTACTCCATCCCTAACCCTATGATTTATCTTAGAACCCTTGTTCCCTAACCTTAACTCTAATCCTACTGAAATTCAATCCTAATTGAACCTGATCCCTAAGGTTCCCTAACCCTAACCTATTGAAGATCAACCCTAAGTGAACCCGAACCATAATCAAAACCCTAATTGAACCCTAACCCTAATGTTAACCCCAAGGTTTATTTTAGAATCCTAGCCCTAATTTAACCTTAACCTTGACTATAATCATAATTGTAATTGTAACCCTAACCATAATTCTAACTCTACTCATAATCCTAATTCTAACACTAACCCTACTTCTAGTAGCAACCTTAATTCTAACTATATTACTAATTGAACCCTAACCCTAACCCTAGTTGAACCCTTACCCTTACCTAACATTAAATCTAACCCTAATTATTCCCAATCTTAATTGAACCCTAACTCTTACCCTAGTTGAGTCCTAACCCTAATCTCAACCCTAACCCTAAACTTTACCCCAAGCTTTAACCTATATCCCTAATCTTAATTGAACCCTACACTAACTCTTTAACCCTAACTAACCCCTAACCCTAACCCAATCTTAACCCTAATTGAACTCTAATTGAACCTTAACTCTAACTAAAACCTAATCCTAATTGATCCCTAACCCTAACCCTAATTCAACCCTAATCCTAATTGATCCTTAACCCTAACCCTTTCCCTAATTGAACCCTAACCCTAATTAGAATCTAATCATAATTATAATCTAGTTCTAAATAGTATTGTTTTCTATTAGAATTACAGTTAAGGTTAGGATTAGGGTTAGAATTAGTCTTAATGTTAGGCTTAGGGCTAGAGTTAGAGTTAGAATTAGAGTTAGGGGTAGGGTTAGAATTAGTGTATGTTAGAGTTAGGATCAAATGAATGTTAGCATTAGAATTAGTGTGAATGTTAGAATTAGTATTAGGGGCAGGGTTAGAATTAGCATTAGTATTAAATTTTTATATATAATTAGCATTAGTTTTAGGGTTAGGGTTATAGGTTGAGTTTGAATTAGACTTATAGTTAGGATTAGGCTTTGAATTATTATTAATGTTAGGGTTAGACTGAGAATTAAAATAATGTTAATATTATATATCTTCAATAAAGTTAATGTTATATATGTTAGAGTTATAATTAGAGTTAGTGATAAAATTAGGATTAGTGTTAGTGTTGGAATTAGGATTAGTATTAGTGTTATAATTAATATTTATAATTAGTGTTAAAGTTAGAATTAGTGTTAGTGTTAGAAATAGTTTTAGTGTTAACATTAAAATTAGAACAAGAGTTAATTAATATTTCTTTTGTATAATTCACTATATAATATATTCTATAGTTAATTTATGATTTTATAATATATAGATTTAATATCTATATAATATAATTATAATACTAAATATATCTAATCTAATATAATTGTATAATTTATTATTATTATATTATATAATTTAATGCTATTTTATAATTTTAAAATGTCCATCTACTTTTATATATATCTTTTATTTTTATTTTATATATTTTCATTATTTAAATTAATTTATATATATTATCAAATATTATTTGATATTATATAATAAATAATGTAATATATAATTTAATTTTTAATTTTTGATAAACTAATATTAAATCTAGCAATTATAACATGTTGGCTAAAGTGTAGGAGGAGAAGTAAGATACAAAAGTGCTAGCTGCATAGTTGAAAAGTACTTCTAATAAAGTGACTCATCGGTGGAATCAAGAATTATATCTTTAAAATATTTAATGGATTCAATTACACATGAAACACCAAGACCCAATAATGTCAGGTTCCTTCAACATTGAAAGAACCGTTGAGAGAGTTATTTTTGCCGATGTCACCCTTAAATTAGTGCTGATTACACAAGTCTATTGTTCACATAACTATGCATTAAGAAGCAATGGGTTACCGCCTCTTATCGATTTTTCAATACCTCCAATGCCTTTCCTTTTGAGAATAAGCACACCGCCGCCTTATAAATACATTAATAGGAGCTCATCACTATATTATAAAAATACTTTTATACGTCCATGCATCTGAAGCAATAAAACCATGACTGAGACAAGTTACTTATTTAACCATTAACTGATTCAAAAGCATTTAAGAAATATTTGATACTAAATAGGCTGATTTAAGAAGCAATCAAAAGTATAGCAGAGCCTTACCTTAAGCAAGATTTCCAATACGCATAACCGTTTCTTTGCTTAAGCTGATTTTCTTTTTTAGATTCACTCACTGGTAGTTTTTTTTTTTTCCTTAAAAGCATATCTATTGAGTATGTATCCATATTAAAACTAATTTTGGAATAAAGCACAAAACAAAAGATAAAATCATTATCTTAAACGTATACACCCAAGCGCTTTTTCCATGACCATCGGTAATAAAGATAAGGAGATTAGAATAGCTATGCATCAAGGATGATATTTGAAAAAATACAACCAAGACAACAGTGTATTGCGATTAAAATGTGAAGGCTATAATAAGGGCTAAGATTTTAACGCAACACAATAAAGTCTATGAACTCCCTGCAAGCTTTGTGCTCACAAAGTGTAGGCTGAAGGCGCAATGTATGGTCTATGAAAACTACATAGTATAATGCAAATTTACCACCATGACTTCTAAAATAATTTCCTACTTTGAATGTACAGATATCACCTGAACTCCGAAGAAACCTTTGGAAACTTACCAGTACCAGAGATTATATCAACAGTTATTAGATCTATGAGGGAAAATAAATAATCGTCTAGCCTGAGACTGGCAATTTTGAATACAAAGCTGCAATCACACAAGTTGACATCATTTACATAAAAATGGTCTATTAAACGGATAGACCATTATATGAAAAGCTTTTACACAAGTTGACGATCCTTGTGCACTTGTTGTAGTGAAAAATGCTCTGCTTAACATGAGATCACCTCCTGATAATTACAATGTTGTCATTCACTCTGAGCGACATCTTCATACTTGAGCACCTGCACCGTTTTAAAGTATTAGGTACTAAAAATTATGAAAGATGAGATAAACTAAATCATTATACAAGATTAATAAAGTGAACAAACCTCATTGGAGAATTTGTCGACAGTGGTGAGATATTTGTTGCCATGACTGACAATAAGCAATCTATTAATCTTTTTTGTTGTTCAAATTTGAATCGAAATGCATAAACTCAAAAGGTGCTACATGATATGAGAAGACCAGACCTCAAATATATAGATTCATGTTCATAAAAGACGTTTCATTTCCAAGACAAAAATCATAAAACCTGAACGGAAAATAGATTAATAATTATCGGGCATGTGCATCAGTCCTTCCAAATTTTATGTAAACACCATCAGCATATCCAATAGCTTCTGAGAGGGGCGAGGAGGATGCATCTGATCATGTCCTTCATGCATGGGGCGATCCGGATGCAATCTCTGGTGGTTCTAGCTCAATGAGATGCAGAATTCAATTCGAACCAGTGGATGATGAGTGTTGCACCACCACAGCTTGCATGACTTCCCAAAACGCGCTGAAATCCCCCTGCTGATCATCGCTCAGTATTTCTCCACCACATTCTGTAGTGCTGAATACTCTTCGGGACTCCAAGCCCTTTTATCCGTTCCGCATCTGTACTTTGTCCCCCAATCTTACTTGCATCTGTTAGGTTCTCTTAGCTGTTCGGCTTCTATCCTCTTCCACTTCCATCGGTTACGATCCAATGCATAATAGCCGTTGCCCACTACTCAAGTTGGAAGGTGATGTGGTGATGAGCGTTTTCCTTCGAATGTAATGGTTTAAGTTTCTTTTTTATGTACTCAGGTTTTTTGATCCCCTGCTGTGACTGATAGAACGCCTCTCGGCGTAATGAATTATCCAAATTATTGAAAGATTGAGACTTTTTGGTTATGGATTTAGTTGGATTTATAATGGTCTGGCCCTTGATTGGTAGAAAGATACTATGAGGTTGATTAAATCTAAAAAATATCTCTAAATCAAGTTGGAACTATTCTTTATGGATTTAGGTAAATTGTTTGTGGTGGAAAATATTTATGACCTTACAAGGAGTAGGTGGAATATTGGGAGAGTATTTTGGGAAAATATTTATTGAGTACTAATAGTATCATTATTGGGGAAGATCTAAATTCAACCACTAAAAGATATAAATTTTTGGGATATGTGGCTAGGATTTGACCTTTTGGATAATTATTTTTGCACAAATTCAAGGAGGTTAGGCTAGTGGATTCAAAACCTATAAAGTTGGTTCCTACTTGGTAGGACATGAGGAAATTTTTTTATAGTGGACAAGACATTGGATAGGTTTCTAACCAAGGATTATTCGTTAGATGGAATGGGAGGATTAGAACATTGATGTCATTGGGTGGTTATTTTGATCATCATCCTATATTACTACAATTTGAGTAGGAGAACCATGAGACTTTAAGTCTATTTAACTTTGATCCTACATGGTTAAAGGTTGATGTATTCACTAAGATGGTTAATAATGATTGAGTTACTAGTAATTCTCTCTCTAATGAGTTGGCTTGTCTATGATTTGTTTCTAACTTGAAAAGAGGTAAAAAAGGTTATGATTTCCAATCT